>JAYJMH010021227.1:0-19514 GCA_036873815.1 Phacellophora camtschatica
ATGAAATGAAATGAAATGAAATGAAATGAAATGAAATGAAATGAAATGAAATGAAATGAAATGAAATGAAATGAAACAGACAAGTATAGGGAAGGGGTGGTATTCTGCATATATATAATATAATGCAAATATAACATTTGGTTTCGATCAATTGCGACTGCCTTTTAGATGTTTAGGCTTCTTTTGAGTGAATACACTAGTAGTGATGTGAAAGATGTTGACATTTTGCTTTATTGAAAGATAACATACCTTTATTGGTGATCTCATGCACGCCTGCTCCTGCAAACATCTCATCATCCAACCCCTGGCTTGCTGCATACATAGTTTGAACTACGTTATGATCTGACAGAGGATGGGAGATCAGATTCGATGGGTTGACGCGTGGAGGATTGTTTCCTGAAAAGGACATGTAATTGTGTATTGTCTCGTACAAAGCCATAATCGTACAACAAAAAAAGCTTGCCATTGGGTTAGATTGAATTAATAACACAGCTCCAGTTGTACACTCTAGTATTAAGGAATGAGTGAGGGCAGTGCCGTCGGAAGCTATTGCAGATTGGTGGAGCTTATTGTTCTCAGAACATTATGGAACAAAGGTTTAATTAATAAATTGTTTTAATACACCATTGTTCTTCGGGTTGTTGTGCCTTATTTTTCTTATTTTACTCAAAATGAAAAATCTGTCAACAAAGTACTAAAGGCGTTGGTAAAATTATATTTTACTGTACGTTTCAAATTTGAATATCCTTTCGAAGAGAAAAGAGCACATCTTGTTGTTGCCTTCGAAAATTCTGACTTTCTTTTTAATTTCGACTCGTCATTTGGAAATCTTAATATAAATATGACATTTTGTCGGTAACGCATTTTAGAGCGAATAAGTTAGTTACCTTCAAAAATCAAATCTGGTTACCATTGGAAAAGAAAGCTTTCCCTTTCTTTCTGAAAGTGTCCGTTATCATTACCCTAGATACTGGACACTCTACTATGATTTATCATCTCATACCTTGGTCTGTCTTTGCTATGCAACACTCAGACCTTGCATCGGCAATACAACAATCTTCAATCTCCCTTCCGCCTTTGTCCATATTAGCGAATGCATTTGAAATCGCTTGTTTGGCATCGCCCTGTATCTCCTCTACAGACATCGAATTAGCACCAGTGTGCTCGTCGCCCTTCGGTTCTTCCATTATTTGATTCGTTTGCTGCGAAAGCAAGGCCTCGTTCGTGGGATTAAAGTTTCCAGTTTCCATTTCGTTTGCCTGCGAATTCCCGGATTCCAATTTCGATACTTGAAAGTTGTTACTCATTTCAATAGTCCCTTGACCACGTGTTTCGACATCATCGCGTTGTTTTCCAATCTCATTTTGGGCAGCATCATTTTGCTTGAAAGTGTCTGCTTCTTGGCTTGTAGATGTGTCCGCTTGTAGATCGCCATTCGGCCTAATATTTTGAACTTCCATTACCGGCATGTCGCCATTCGTTGACACTGAGTGGTCTTTGTAGATTTCCACTGCAGGTCTGATTGGGCGATTTCCGATTAATCCCGGGTTCTGGTTCTCTTTGTTGTACGAATTCGTCTGGAAACCGGACATGCGCGGGTTTGAGATTATATCTTCCAGCATTTGTTTATTAGGCTGATTAGTCGTGATGCCGTTTTTTCCCACGACATTACCTACCTTGGGGCCAGAGATGAGAACTGGTGCCATTGGCAACTGATTGTTTAGCGCTTTTGACCCTTGTGTAAAGAAATTTTGCGCTTGACTTTCGAAAACTGGTGGCGAAATATAGTTGTCGAGGTGTGACAAAAAACGCGACGATGTACCTCTCATTATTTCTTGCTTTTTAGAACCTTTTGTAGAAACCTCATGTGGTATTTCACTTGTCATTGTCCTTATTGGTGCCGCATCTTCAACGTTCGATTTTTCCCGTGCATCCGTTTCTATTATTGCTGCTTTTGCAGCTTTCCGGGTATTCTTTTTCTTCACTTGCTTTTTCCTGATTTTGTGACTTTTCTGTTTCGTTTTTCTGTTTTCTTTTGTGCTACTTTTCCATTTTTTCATTCCCTTCTTGGTGCCACTCGATCGTTTCAATCTTAGCTTGTACCTTAGAGGACTGACATTCTGATTCCATTGTTTGGCTAAATTCCGCCTGAACAGCGATTTCTTACCGGGCAAGAGAAACCGAGACAAAAATTCCTGTTGCAACTGATCACCAAGACTGTTATCGATCGAGCTTCCTCTATTCAGCAACGACATTGCATCCTTGTATGATTCCATGGCTGGTGTTGCAACGTAGTTTTCAAGCCTTGTTGTGGGGTCAACCTCTTGCTTAGGCATAGCGTACGATTCGACGCCATTCGTTTCTTCAAGATCAGGAGCTGTCAGGCTGGTAGCGTCGTAGGCATAATTGTCGGGTTGATTTTCGTTTTTAAATCCTGCAGTTGATACCTTTCGAGAAAATTAGAAATATCATATATTTCATATCAATTTTCAGAATACAATTTCTTAATACGAATGATTATTAATATTATTTATTCCACACGAGCCAAGGCAAGCAGAGCCCCGAAGAGCCACATGATTTAAAAATAACTAATGCAGTTAGCTCAGTATTACCTCAATTTGCAAACACAAGTTGTTAAAAGCATTGGTCTGTAAAATATACACTTTTTGTCTACAAAATGTATATTTTAGTTGCACTGGTCTGCAAAATCTGCTTTTTTATTTTTTCTACTGTCAAAATGTGCAGTTTTTTACTTTGGTCTACAAGGTCCACAGTTTGTCCATGTTTGTCCACTAAATGTACGTTTATTTACATTTTCCCACAAAATAAGTATACATTTTTGGACATTATTCATTTTTACTCCATGTTGAAATTGATGTACAGCCGTGGGAGAACCTATATTGCTAGAAGACTACGTCACCATAAAATGTGTTTAGACTATTTTGAGATTAGTTATGCAAAAATGAAGAGGAATACTGTGCTATGTAATGATCGTGTGCTTGCTAGATATATATATTTTTGTCGCTTTTACCACCGGGAAGGAGCATATGGATAAGCATTTTTAAACGTCATGTTTTCAGGAAGTAAATGCGGGCAGAACTTTGTATGAATTCCAGATTTAAACGTAAGTATATCCTTTGAGTTAAGGTGGTTTGTATGTGCTACCCTCCTTAAAATGTTTATTACTGCTACCCCCTTCCAATGTTTATCATTTACGATGTTTATCTCTGGGCCTTGGGTGTTCCTGAGGCGAAAGGGATGAAAATGACTGAATACCTTGTATTCTTGCGGCAATGTAACTCTTCTTCTCGTTCTTAGGCCCAATTCGGGTCTTGGAATGAAGCTCCGTTTTCTCCAAAGTCTCTCAACTGGGTACGACCTTTCTCTGTACAGTGGCCTATAATAAGGAGCATAGCCATTGTGTATCAAGCCTCGTTTCTGATAAAAAGGCACGTCGTAGATATAACTTCGACGCGGGTTGTAGGGCCTATCAGGTATCTCTGACAGTTTGCTTATGATCTTTCGCAATACGTCTCTCAGCTCCATCTTTGTGTATTCATTTCTCGCACGTATTTGCAGTGCATTTGTGATGGCTCTTTTCTCGGTTTCGTGGTCTGATTGGTATTCTTGTGCCATGTTCTCGATGTCTTCAGCTGACACAATTTGCTGAGGAGACCTGCCGTGAAATTCCTCTGGAGAAATCATTTGCGTCTCTTCTCCGTATATTTTTCCGACTTCAGGGGTCCTGTCTTGGATTGATTCTGCCTGTTCTTTCATGTTCTGATCATCACCTATCAATCCTAAAAAATGATAATGTTGATACTAGCATTTACTCTTAAGTGCTTATTTGCCGGGTGGGGAGTTTGGGATAGTAGGGGGTCGGAAACGATCTTTGGATATATTAAGGGGTATAAATGGGTCTAAAATGGGGTATAAATGTGTCGATGCCTTATTGAAATTAATGTACAAATATCCGTGAAATGCGCATGATTTCTGATAATAAGAAGAAGCGCACAAACAATAATTTGGGTGATATTTTGGGAATTTTGTGGAACATTTCCCAAAACCTAATTAACGGGGGACGGCAATTAGGTATCATTGTAACTATAATTTTGGTAGCTGGGTATCATTCTGGGCTGAGTTGGTAACTGGGCTGAATTGATGACTCCCTCCTTTTTGACCCCCCCTGGACGAAATTCATTGGGGAGAGAGGGCTTACTCATAACTATATTATAAATACTTGCCTGAAATTTCATCCCAATTAACTACTCCACCTGAGTCTTTCGTTAAACTTCTCAACTCATCAGACGAAATATGATTAGCTTGTGATACCATTCTGTGTAGCGGCAGCGGTATATGCTCTAACGGATTTGGCCCACTTCTCACACTAGCCAACGGTTGTTCTGGCACTGCCTTGTCAGGCTCAATCGCACTCACGGCTCCTAAAATATCGCCTTTTTTGAAGCGCTGAGATGAACCTTCGTTTGTTTCTGGTTTTTCAACGGGTTTGCTGATATGCTGTCGCTTTGATAAATACTCGTTCATGCCTTCAACTTTCTTTTTTTCTGCGAAAACGTCCATGTTATGCTTTCCCGCAAACTCCAGTATGTCTCTTTCATCAGCTCTCGTGACTTTTTTGAGAAATCCTGGATCTGTCGTTCCTTGTTTTGAAAAAAGGTTTTCCAGACTTTCGTGAACGGGAGTAGTTCTCAAGTTATGGAAAGGCATAGTAACGGACGTGAATCCATTCGCAGGATGAACCGGGCTTAATGCCGCAGGACTCAAAGCCTCAGAATTTAAAGCCGCAGGGCTTAAACCCTCAGAATTTAAAGCCACAGGGCTCAAACCCTCAGAATTTAAAGCAGCTGGGCGATTACGCCCCAAATTTAATTGAACCAGACCGTCATTGGGTAATCTTTCTGTTAGTATTTTTCTGTTCTTGTACGCTTTTTGTAAACCCAAGAAGTAGCCAAGCTCGTAATTCATAGCCTCTTTGTCAAGATTGCCTTCTGATTGCTCTAATTCCGGAGGGTGTAGTTGCTGTGCGTGCTGGCGACGATTATGGTATTGCAAGGCTCTCGCTTTAAGTTTTGGAAGCAACAGTTTCTTCAGCAATGTAACAATGACACCCTTGTGACTTGTAACGAATCCTTCTAAGTTCAGTTGTCTTGCAGATCCTGTTTTTGTTGCATTCTTGACAAGTTCTGCTTCTTTGTGCACTTTTTGTATCACGTGCTTGATTTGTGACTGGACAGCTTGTAGCTTCATTTTATTTGCACGCCTAATTTGTTGCTTGGATGCCTGTGATGTGCGTTTAGCTTGTGACAGGGAACCCTTTAGCTGCATATTGTTTGCAGGTGTAATCTGTGGTTGGGCTGCCTGTAATGTTCGTTTTGCATGTGTAGTGGCATCCTGTAATTTTACTTTGTTTTCGCTTTTTACTCGTGGTTGGGTTGCCTGCAACGTGCGTTTTACTTGTGGCTGAGCGCCCTGTGCATTTGTTTTGCTTAGCGTAGTTGTGTTGGTTTTCTCTAAAGTTTTTTCTATTTTTGTGCGTGTTTCATCTTTTGCAGAGGATATTTGCAGTGCTGTGAAATAGAAAATGGAACATCTTTAGTTGATGTATTTTGTAAAACCTTTTCTGAAAAGGTTTTTTTAAAAAAATGTTTGAAGAACCGTTTGAGAGAATTCTGACCGAAACTTTGTTTTGAAACGTATATCGTTCCCAGGTCCAAAATGTAGCGTGTTTCTTAGTGACAGTGGCAAGTTTCCTGGCAACTTTGAATTCTCGGAAACCTTCTGCCTTCGAGAGTTCACGCTTTATAGGAGGGTTTCCGAACCTGCCGTTCTCAGAAGATTGATTTCAAATAACACCAATTTCGAAAAATGAGGGCGCAGTAACCGGGGGCAGGGTGGGCAGGGTGGTCAATTGCCCACCCTGTTGTCATATTTTTTCAAAATAATCAGTAATCTGTCGGAAATCACCGAAAAATGAAGGATACCGGAAGAGAAGGCTACCACAAAAAAGACTTTGCCTCAAAGAAAGTGCCCTTAAACTTGACTTTTATCATTCAAATCATTTTAGAATTTGGCGTTTTGTCTCTTCGAATCTCCACAGATTTGATCGAATGTTGATGCAAGATTTCATTCTTTCCTGTGAACCAATTAAGTAGTACAGGATAGTATTTGCCTTACGATTGAGGCCTGTTTAGAGTCTTTAGAAATTTAAGTAGTTACAAAAAATAGTCTAGAAATATATCTAATTTAATATTTTTTGAAGAAATATGAATATCATAAAAATATTTCCCGATATCTTTTTTAAATATTCTAGAAAATGTTAAGATATTTTGTAAAAGATCTTTTGGAATATGAAATATTTGTTCATTTGTTTTCATGAATATGAAATACTCTGCTCCCCCTTCCTAAACAGGCCTTTAATTTTAAAGAGATATGTTAATTTTTTTTATTTTTGGGGGTATATTGCGAATGATGTTATTTTAAATCAAAACGAATAATATCGAGCAAAAATCGCAGAAATTAACCGAAAATTTATTATGTAGTTAACCATTATTTTAAGTAACGGAAACATCGCGAAAATTCTTACCAAGAAGCGCTGCAAACAATGCCAAGTAGATATTCACCAGCATACTTGGTTTGTAATATTTACATCACTATTTATTTTGCGACTGAAAGAGAAAAAACATGAGAAACAATTGTGATAAAGGTAATTTTTCTGTGATGCACTGCAGTCTACTGGGTGAGCAAAAAAAAACTATCCCCGTTTGAAAGGCTGTTTCTCAGACTCCATGATACTACAAACTTCAAATCGTGCATAAAACGACATTCGAGGGGCAATCGTAGAGTTTGGGATATTATCCAGTCATCTGCGACAATCTTTTCCTGTCCAAAACGTGAAATTAAAATTGGCCTAATTCAAAAGATTTCAAATTGATTTGAAGAAAAAAATTATTTATTTTAGGTCCGTGTTTTGACATCAACAACCTGTTTGATTGATTGGCGCTTTTGGAGTTTAAAATTTGACGAGAATCACTTATCAACTCCCCAAGTCGATATTGGAGCAAGCAGCTTATTTTAATTTCAAAACATGAACTGGAAATGAATTGCGCTCTGTTAGATTGACTTAATTTAACAAGTCTTTAAGTCTAAGTAAAAGACATAATAAGTCTAAGTTTGCCCTTCAGACATTGTTTTGAGTACAATTTGAAGTTGCTCGTCTCGTGGATATTGAGCTACAGCCCTGCAAACGGAGATAGATTTTTGGGTTACCCGATATAATGGAAAAATGAAATTTTGGAGCCAAAACAGAATAGCCTTTGGCAAATCTATTTGCACAATTTTGACAGAACAGAAGAAAGGACTGCAAGATATTGCAGAAAACAAATCGTTAAGCTGCAAATTTTTAGATTGCAATATAAAACTGTTTGCTTGAAATTGCTAAATTTCTTTTTTCATAATATCGTATTTGTTTGCTATTTTTATAAATATTCGAAAATGCAAAAAGATGTTGACAAATGTAGGTTTGGCAGTTTTAGCAAAATAACAGCATCAATTAGCAAAATAGCAAAACACAAACTTTGGTATACAAAAAAGCAACTTAGAGGTGCATAGTTTCGTGTTGCAACGCAGCATAGAAAACCACACAAACTTTGGTATATAAGAAAGAAATTTAGACAAACACAGTTTCGTGTTGCAACGCAGCAGGATTTTTAGCAAACCACACAAACTTTAAAATATAAGAAAGAAATTTAGACCAACACAGCTTTGTATTGCAATGTAGCATTTCAGCAAATTACACAAACTTTGGAATGCAAGAGCACAATTTAGATAAATATAGCTTTGTATTGCAACGTAGCATGATATTTCAATACAAAGCTATGTTTGTCTAAATTGCTTCTTGTATACCACAGTCTGTGTTTTGCTATTTTTTCTGAAGTTACGCTACGTTAAAGTCTGTGTTTTGCTATTTTTTCTAAAATTACGCTACGTTGCATTACAAAGCTATGTTTGTCTAAATTGCTTCTTGTATGCCAAAGTCTGTGTTTTGCTATTTTTTCTAAAATTACGCTACGTTAAAGTCTGTGTTTTGCTATTTTTGCTAAAATTACGCTACGTTGCATTACAAAGCTATGTTTGTCTAAATTGCTTCTTGTATACCAAAGTCTGTGTGTTTTGCTATTTTTGCTAAAGTTACGCTACGTTAAAGTCATTACAAAGCTATACTTGTCTAGATTGCTTTCTTCTATATACAAGTCTGTGCATTTTGCTTAAAATCATGCTACCAGGCATTACGAAGCTACGTTTGTCTAAATTCCAATTTTGTATACCAAAGTCCATGTTTGCTATTTAGCTAAAAATTATCCCACGTTGCACTACAAAGTTATTTGACTTTTTGGACACTAATATCTATGTTTGCTGTTTTGCTAAAAGTCAAACTTAATATGTTATAAAAACAATACCTGCATGCATACACAAAAACCACAAACAAATAAATCATCTCATACCTTGTTTATTTTTCTTTCACCGTGAGTACCATTCACCTTTCAAAAAATATTGCAATTTCTAGCACATTTTGCTTTTAAAAATACAAAATAAATACAATTGTTTGTTTGATTATGATATGTTTGCAAAGTTTGCAACTATGATAGGCCCTGAGATTGCGAGAATTGTTACCTAATCATGACCATTGACCCGTGCTTGAAACTACTGACTACTACGAATTAATCGATCAAGCATGAATAAATGGTCTGCTTTTGCTTGTACTTAACGAAGTACTGTAGACAGTTCACACCAATTCTAAACAAAGACTCTTTTTTAGCGGAAAGTTGACTCAGATGTACATGTCTTTTATATAAGAAACTCACTGGTGAAACCCACGAAAATTTAAGCAACTTTTACTAGTGAATGAAAAATTGCTAAGAAACTTTCTAAATTTTTAGTGAAGATTACATAATGCTTGATGATTTCAATAGAGTGCACATGATGTTAGATGATCGATTCAGTGAAGATTTTTATCCTGTACAATATATACCGAGTTTTTGTAATGTTTTTGTTAGAAAAAGAGAATCAAAGAAGAAACATGGAATTTTTTCATATACAATTTAAGAAACTTTTAAGAAACTTTTACCAGTGAAAATTTGCCAAAAATGGTCCAAAATTAAGAACCTTTCACTAGTGGAACCTTGGCCAGGTTTCTAATATGAAGTTTGTATTCCCAATGCTCTACACGTTTTTTTATGAAACTCACTGCTGAAAACCGTGAAAATTTAGGAACCTTTTACTAGTGAATGAAAAATTGCTAAGAAACGTTTAAAATTTTAGTGAAGATTGCATAACGCTTAAAGTGCCCATAAACCTTTTTGGGAGTTTGTCTACATCAAAAGAGCATCCAAAAACATCAGGAATGGCGTTTACAGAATATTGATATCTGTTATAGTTCCCGAGTTATTAATGTGTCATATCAAATTATACAAATGAGTGTATCATATCAAATTACAGTAAACAAATGGTAGAACCCAGATCCTCGTACTTTATTTACCCTAATAAAAACACTGTAAAAAGATGGCTGCCGCTGGAGGCGATTGTGTTGTTGTTGTTATTCTACTTTTGTACTTTGAACAAATGAACTGCGAGACAGACTGCTGTTAAATTTTGTCAGTCTTGTATGAAATGATCATCTTTCGAACGGATAAAATGAGGCCTTGATAACTTTGATGATGGAAGACCTTTAGATTCGGTATTCAATCTATACGAAAACTAAAACCAGGAACATCAACTAGCCAGGATAAAATCCCGACAAATCTGATTAAAGACGCTGCCAAACTTATACGTATAAGCCGGTTGTCAGCTTATGTGCTTCCCTTAATTTGGGGGTTTTGTAAACGAGTTGTGTACAGTCGGGACGAATCTAATTTGCTATTGATATCAGCATAGAGTTTTTCGTCTCACTCACTCAACATTGCAAGCTTTGTGAACGTCTATATGTATGATACCTTAAGGTTGTCATTCATAATGCTTTCTTGCACTGTCCATAATCAATTATGTGGTTGACACGACACGGGAGTACGGGTTGTGTAAAGTCGGGATGAATCTAATTTGCTATCGATATCAGCATAGAGTTCTTTGTCTCAAAAGGGAACATTGCAAGCTTTGTGAACGTCTATATGTATGATACCTTAAAGTTGTCATTCATAGTGCTTCCTTGCACTGTCCATAGTCAATTATCCGTTTGATACAACACAGGAGTACGAGTTGTGTAAAGTTATATAAAAAAATTATGTTTTGAAAATCCGCCACCCTAAAATCAGGACAAACAATGAATCCATACCCAAAGATATCGGATGGATCCATACCCAAAGACATCAGACCGTATGTAAAAGTTTTGTGTGACCCCTTGGGATTGTAAACAGCTCGTTTTAATACGAACGTGCTGATAGGCCATGCAAACTACTTTGTTGGGTCGTGGTTTTACGTGGATTTACGAGGTTTTACGTGGTTTTACGCAAAACCGAGGAAATCGAGAAAGTTTGTTTCTCGACAAAAAATGTTCTTGATCAGAGGCAAGATAAACTCTGGAACAGACAATCTTTGTGAACAGAGAAAGGGACTGAGGATAATGTTGGGGGAACGAAATTTTCAGAGTAACTAGGTTTTTTATAAGATAATTTCATACAGAGTAAATAAATGTTCTTTATTACATGTTTTAAAAAAAGTTTGAAACCTTTCAGTTTAATGTGGAATAATTAATTGACAATTGCATATTTTAAATACTGTTTTGTTTTACAAATTGTTACCAGTCGCTCGCTGATTATGGAACTTTTTGTCAGTGGAAAATGACAGTTGAATCTTCATAGATGGACATACTAGAAAGCGGACAGCGACACTCGGACATCGCAGGTTATTAAATTATCTCTATGCAGCAGACATTTCATGCTAACGAACACGTATTTTTGCACGAATTGTGCCCGCGTTATATAGGTTCCAATCCACCGTATTTTTATACATTTTAAGTTACTCAGTATTTTCTCTGCCATTTTTACCAAGATATTCTTCCACTTCCTTGGTTATTTTTTCTCCATGAATGTCATTGTCTATTGGATGTAGTTTTCCAGCACCATCTTGGATCATTTCGATTGTATTTTCTTTCGATTCGCTTGGACGACTTCGGCCGCCATGGTATCGTTCTTCTTGTTGTACCCGGCTTTCTCTGAATTGTTTCTTTACGTGATTGAAATTCCGAGAATGGTCTTCTCCCGAATCTCGATCGTAGTTATTGACCTCGTTTGCAGGGTCATCGAAATTATGCTTGTTTTCAAAATCGTCTTTTCGCTCCGTATCAAAATATCTGCCCCTTACTCCTTTAGAGTACTCATCTTTCTCTCGTTCAAAATCTTCTTTCTTTTCCTCCTGTCCAATTGTTTTTCGACGTTCTCCATCAGACTGTTCATCTCCATAACGTCGTTCTTCTTTAAACTGCTCATCTCCATAATGTTTATACCCTTCCCCTCTAAACCGTTGATCTCCATAATTTCTATGCCTTTCCCCTTTAAACTGTTCGTCTTCATCACGGCCTTCTTCTCTCGTTTTAAAAGGTCTGTCATTATCTTGATTCCTATCTTGAAAATGCTCGTCTTCCATTTCGTTGTGTTTCTCTCCGTCCTGTTTCCTGCTATCTCCGCGTTCTTCGTTCCATTTATTGTCCTCTTCGTCGTGGAACCCTCTGACGTTATCATCTTTCTCGTTGTGCTGTCTTTCGATGTCATCATCATGGAAATTATTCGTGACTTTGTATTTCCCGCCATAATCAATAGCACCATCATCACCCATGTCCTTCCAGTGGTCGTTATCATGCTCTGATTTTTTCTCGTCGCTTCCCATCGACAATGGCGGCATTAGGGAAGTCAAACTTTCGAGAAAAGATTTCGTGTTTTCGCTTTCCGCGCTTCTGGCTTCTGGCGTTCCGTAGAGGAAATCTTCGTTCCGCCCATCGTGGCTTTTCTGGTGGTTGTTTTCGAACACTGGCGGTGCGATGAAGTGCGATAACGTATTTTCGTCATCAATCATTTTGCCGGCGTAAGAGTCTATACGTCGATGCGTGTTTCGATGAGGATGCTCCGACTCACTGTTGTCATACATATAATCGAATTTCAAATGCGGCTCCTTCACACGGAAAGAATTATCGTCGTCTACCGGTTCCATGTGCATTTTGTCCACGCCCGTGTTCGGATTGTAATAATTTACAAATTCGTTGCCTCGATCGCGATTTTCTCGATTTTCTTGATTCTCTTGATTCTCTTGATTCTCACCATCATACTTGTCAAGATTGTATCCCAACCAACTTTTTGATTTTCCCAGCGAGTTTCTGATTGGCTGTTTTTTCAAATGTGTATGATGGAATCCGTGTGTTGATTTTAATGTTCTCAGTGGTTCGTGTGTCTTTCTGAAGGAACCTTTAAGTCTATAGCCTGTTGATGTAGAAAATATACGTCATCGAACGTAACATACATATTATTAGCAACTCGTTATGAAGGATAATAGGGAGTTTATGATTCAAGGAGCGCTTAGCAACGAAGCGCCTGGAGGCTGGAACTCCACATTGTAGCCCGTCGTATGTTTTTTCGATTATGATTTGTACGCTTTCCAAGACACGCCAAAATTGAGAATTGAAAACTAAAGGAGAAATTGAATATCTTAGTGAAACTCAGTAAAATCGGAATGAAATAGTAGCAATTAGTTCTTATTGTTAAAATAGAAATATAAATTAATGTTTTTCTCACATTAGATTCCTAAAAACGTGTGCTTTTTCTTGTTGTTGTTGTGCTCGTGCTGAGTGAATGTGAGTGGGCATAGCCAGGCTATTTTCTTTTGGTAAATAAAACCATAGAAAAAATGCTTAAAATTGGAGAAAGGTGATTCAATTGTTCATAAAAGTATCAAATAGATATTTACAGGCATGAAGGAAAAGTTTATTTACATGATCGGTAGTATTTAATCAATATTTAATCAATATTTAACGGTAATACACACCAAAAGTCTATGCGTCGTAGACACGACACGGAAATGCATTTTTCTGTGTTGTAGAACGAGCCACGACGCGCCAAGAACAAGGGGAATCTCCAAATCGCGCTCGTCTTAGCCAGGCGCGTCGTGAATCATAAACCCTCTAATGTGCACGGGACAACGCGGGAAAACAAACAAATTTCGCTAACATGTGTACGCCTGGATTTACTTTCGATTAACAGGTAAATGCTCATTTTCAGGGGGTAACACTGAAATAAATTGTGTACCTTGAGTGGCAATTTGTATTGTAAACCAAAACACAACAATCTTCTTTAAAGACACTTGTATCTTCTGAAAGAAAAAATGCATAATTAACTGCCGCGTATCTACCGCGTGACTACCGCGTATCTCAAAAAGTGTCCCACGTTTGCATACCTGCTGTGGAGGAGCTTCAGTTTTAATAATTTTTCTTTTCTTTGTGTTGATGCAAGAAGCTTTGGCTTAAAATTTGATACCTTGATTGGCAAAATCTACCAAGTAATCCCTGAGCTGTACTAAAGGAAATCCAGTTAATGAACTTTACAAAGCCATAATGTAGTATTTTCAGCACAGCATATTGCAGCAGCAGAAAGATCATTGTGAAGGCCGTGATATTGACAATACGCTGAACGATCAATTTTCGAACTACCAAGATCGGTTTTCGAACGACTAAGCTCGGTTTTCGAACAACCAAGATCGGCTGTCAGGCACTCTTCGTTGTTGTCGTTGAATTAAGTATAATTCAGTGATTATTAAATTTCGTTGAGTTAAGTATATTTCAGTGATTATTTCGTAGATTTTGGCAACCAAGTTATCAAACTATAAAGTGAAGCATCAACAAGTACATCAACGTCTACCCTTGGTATGTCGTACATCAACTTCAAGCAAAAACGGAATCATCAAAGTTCCATTTCAGCAGCTTGGCAACCCCGAATAATTTTTTAGCTCTGACTCTGATTAAATTAAACATAGAATTACGAGATAATGAACATTTAGGAACATTTTCACATATCTTAAAAATAACTGATTTTAACCTATTAAAGTAAAGCAAACCCAAGCTTTTAACGTGATTTTATACCCTCATCATTTTCTCATTATGTGATAATATATAGTTTTTCACTGTTACTGTTCTGTTGTTTGCATTCTTCTTTGATTTTTGTAAACTTGTAATTAACAGCTCAAGCATGAAAAACTTTTCTTTTCTTTGGGTCGCATAGATTGCAATATACGTTCTTTTCGTAAAAAACATTTTATAAGAAACTCATTGGTGAAACCTACAAAAATTTAAGAAACTTTTACTAGTGAATGAAAAGAAATTTGCTAAGAAACTTTTTAAATTTTTTAGTGAAGATTACATAATGCTTAATGATTTTAATGGACTGGGCATGATGTTAGATGATTGATTCAGTGAAGACTTTTTATCATGTACAACATATACACAGTTGACAGTTTGGGTATGGTTTCTGTTGAATAAAAGAATGAGTGGTAGCTAAAAAACGGGATTTTTTCATATAGCGATTAAGAAACTTTTATGAAACTTTTACTGTTAAAAATTGGTCACAAATATTCCAAAATTAAGAACCTTTCACTAGTGGAGCCTTAGCTAAGTTTCTTATCAAAAAATGTGTATTTTTAATATGCGGTATGCAGGGTGACCCAAAAAAACTATCCCAGTTTGCAAGGCTGTAGCTTGAAATCCGTGAGAATAAAAATTTAAAATTGTAAACAAAGCGATGTCCGAAGGGCAAACTTAGAATCTGTCATATCATCCAGTCGTCTTCAACTATGCTCACCTGCCCAAAACGTAACATTCAAATTTCTTTAATCTGTGAGCTTTTAAGTTAACTTGAAAGTATCATGTATTTTCATGTCTTAAGGACGCTTTTGGAGTTTATGATTCGAAAATATTCACTGATCAAACCGACCAAGTTGACATAGAAGCAAGCTGCTTGTTTTAACGTCAAAGTGTGGACAAAAACGAATGTTAGTTTTTTTAATTGACTTAAAAGGGCCTGCAAGCTGACGGTTGAATGCTATTTTATTTTCCAGATTTGGCCACTTAAGCATGATTGCAGACGACTGTATGTTACCCCGACACCGTTTCGTTTACAATTTCAGATTTTATTTCTGGCGGATTTCGAGCTACAGCCTTGCAAGGGGCTGAACATTTTTGATGCACCCGGTATTTTTAGTCCTTTGCTTAAACATAAATTTAATGTTGTCTGTGTAGTCACTCACACCCATATACTAATACTTTTTAAGCCACGTAACCTATCAAAATTGTTACGGCAGTGTACAACAGTAACTGTAGATAGCTCGGAGAAAATTTTTGTCGATTTTTGCCAATGATAAACGACGTCCCAAAGAATGTTTTTCACGTCAAAATCGACATACCAGTGCTCCCTAAGTTTAGTGTATACTGTTCATATCACAATGAATCGAAAGCATGTTATATAGTTAAATACCCTCATTTTGTTCCCAATCTACACATTCAAACAATATTTTGCCATAAGCTTCTGCAATCTTTGCAACTTTTTATTTGCTCCTTCTGTAGATAATTTTCTTTATCACGTTTTGCGTAAAATTTTGCTTGCATGATTTTATAATTTTCTCGAAGCTCTCTTTCAGAGGATTTGAACTGTTTCTTTGATGGGCCTAGGTTAGCACCTGTAGTCCGGAACAATCAAGAGCTACAATCAGAATAATATTCAATGCCCATAGTCATAAATAACCTTCGCGCATAGTCATAATGAAGACAACAAAAGGGCACACAAGCTTTACCTGTTCGTTTGTAAGGGTTATTTTATGCTAAATAATATATTCGGACGCAAATGAGTCTAGTCATTCTTATCTTAAGTGATACATACACTGGAGATACAATTGGTCGGTTTAACTTATTCACGTCCTAATTTATTGATAATGTAATTTGTTATTTTTTGTCGTTATAACATCCGTCATTGTTTATTAATGATTATGTGGTTTCAAAACTTGTGCTTCAATACTTCAATGCAAAATTTAATACAGTATACACTATATAGCATACAACAATTGCAATTCTTGATTATGATTATGAAAAATTTCTAATAGTTATAGGCCGTTATAGTAATTTATGTCATCTCTACTCTGCATTTTTTTTTAATCTCAAGTTAAGTTATAACAACTTCATTCCAAATGATATTTCAAACGCTGATACTCCCAGGGCTTTTTAAGGTGCTATCTGCGGCCTTCACCCCCAATCCCTTGCATGACCCCAATTAGGCAAACGCCCCTGGTAAAACATTTTATAGAAGTTGTTTTGTAAAAGTTGACAAGTGTTTAGAGAACTCTTGCGTATGAGCAGGAGAGCCATGACACGCAATACGCATTTCATATTTTCTTGGGTGGTTATAACAAAATACAAATTTTCGGTTTCTGCATAGCTTGAAGACCTTTGAAGATGGCAGGTAAAACACAGAAAGGAATTTTGTTGCGATTGAGGTAAAAGTTTTTGCACTTTCGTTCAAGGTTTTAGATTTTTAATTATTAGAAATGTTTTGGACATGACTTTATCTGAATTTGTAGTTAAATTATCGGAGAAGCGAATTATCATCGCCATCATGAGGTAAAGCAATTCTAAATGGCAATCCAAAGGGGGATATTCAGGAGTTTCTCATACGGGAAGTTCAGTCGAAGAAATATTTAAGTAACCCAAAAATATCAAATTTAGACTATTTTTGACCCAAAAATATCATATTTTTCTGTGATATAGAAGCTGTAGTAATGTTTCATAGTGTCTGAGATTGCCCTAGTCAATGCAAAGAGCATCAATTTATGATCTGTGAAACAACGTTATTCAAAATATTTTAAGCAAATATCCCAAACTCTTTTGATGTAGATGAACGTAAAGGTATAACATTTTGAAAATTCTTTACCTAACAACATCACTGAGATGGCAATACTCTCAGCAAAATGTATGGGAGCATGGTTGAACCATACTTTAATTATTGCTGTTCCGTATGCCCCTACTTGTGAAGTCTGTGGTGAACTAGAGAAGCTAAACTTGCTACTCTTCAAGGACTTTGAAATAGAGCAGCTAGAGTTGTGACATCACAACCATTTGACTATCTTTCTGTTAATTTCCTTAAGGAACTACGGTGGAACTACTTAAGAAACCAAAATCAGCGATAGAGCTCGCACACGACCATCTTCTTTTTTGTTTAATTTTTCATTTCTTTTTAATTGCTTTTTCAGAGATCACAAACATTGCATTAAATAAAACAAGCTATCAAAGTGGTGTGCATGCTTGTTGTGGCTTTGTATATCCTGCATGGAAGGGAAACGATGGCAACAGAGATGGCTTTTACGGGAATTGCGCAATAACAACACCGTATTCTAATCTTTATTATCGGTATTATCATCAGTATTATTCATTTTGGGCAGTAGATTTAGGCGGTGCAGCAAACATCGAGACCGTTGCTATCAGAAGTGGAAGTTCCTGGCAGAGTAGCAAAATAAACCCGTTTTCTGTTCTTGTCGGGAATCAAGGTTACCCGTATTTCGTTCATAATCCAGCTTGTGTGTGGTATATTACTTTGGTGCCTAAGGAAATGAAGTTTATCAGATGCAGTTTCAAAAATGTACGATACGTCGTTGTTTCTTTAAACAGAGCAGAACGCTTGCAAATTTGCGAGCTGGAAGTTTATGGGTATTACCTTTGAACCATGCAAGAGCTGAAAGAGCTTTTTGGCACGTTTAAAGGCATCGAGTTACTTTACAAGCGACTCTTTCGCAGGGTGCTAATCGTTATCATGTGATATTTCACGTGATCAGTTAAAGCGGGTGTCATTTTAGCCTGCGGTACTGTAAAAGCGACTCTTTCGCAGGGTGCTAATCATTATCATTTGATATTTCACGTGATCAGTTGAAGCGGGTGTCATTTTAGCCTGCGGTACAGTACAAGCGACTCTTTCGCTGGGTGCTAAACGCTATCATGTGATAGTTCACGTGATCAGTTTAAATGGGTGTCATTTTAGCCTGCGGTACAGTACAAGTGACTCTTTCGCAGGGTGCTAATCGTTCTCATATGAAATTTCGCGTGTACAAGAGACTCTTTGAGTGGTGCTAATCGTTATCTGTATAAGGGCACGCGATTTTTATTTTGTGCCAATTTTCTAGCAATAAAATGCCACGCGAATCTTAATTTTATGAATTACGGGTGATGAGATTCCCATGGATAAAACGCAACGGGTATTGAATATAAACATTTTGTTTCTAAATTTATTTTACAAATAAAGTTTCTTGCAAATAACATCAATCTATAGACCCGTACCATGTCCTTGCAAATTTTTTTTTTATATCATAAAATATTACAATACATCTTTTGCGTTGTACTATACTTTCCTAATTACTATACAACAATACAGGAACGATACCACGAGGAGCGAAAGACAATACATAAAAATGCATAATGTTAAACAAAAATACAAAGTGAAACCAAATTAACCAACTACTAAATACAAAATAAACTGACAAAAAATAGGTGCTTATGTATAGGAGTTTGCAGCAATGAAACATTTAAAAGCGTTCTGTAGCATGAATTAATCTGAGGGTTGCCTCGAGAAGTCTCTTATTGATGTCAATGGTTAGCCTTTAGTCGCCATACGAAATGGATTTGAGTAAAACCTCATTTGAAAGAGAAGAAAAACCACGAGGTAGCAATATTGCATCTACGCTATTGAGAAGATAAGATCTAGGCCCGTTATGCGAATGACAAAGCAGAAGGAAATGTTCCGTGTCCTCTGCCCCATAATTTGCTGAACACAAAGGGTTGACTGTATCTCGAATTATATTTCTTGCACCCGTTCCAATTATACTTCATTGGTGTTGAAATTGGAACTGTAACTCCAATACAATTCCCGTTGCATATTATTTTCGTCTCGTTTCGTTTCGTTGCGGGAATCTCGTCACTCGTGAAGAGTATGACCCCAATAGTCAGAAATGGCATGATAGGCATTTTTAAAATGGGGCATTTAGAAATGACGGGGGTTCAAACATTGAAAAATTCAGTACTGTGCCTTCATAGAAAATAAATCTCCGTCGAACGTTTTACTCAATAGATAACAAAATCAACTTAATATCAAAAGAAAGAACTTTTGAAACTAGACAAGACCCTATTTACAGAATTGTGGTATCTTTTTTAGATCCGGAGATATGATACTTTAATCTTAAGTTTGTGACGTCACGACCTAGTTACTCCTTCGCAACAAGAACATTCTTATGTTTCAGAAGTGCCTTCTGTTGCAGAACGATCAAAATTGTTTTGAACACTGAATTTAAACAGAAAAAAGAAGGAAAAACTCATAAGGGTACAGGGGTAAAAACTGCACCCTTAAATTCAGAACTATGTTCGCAAATTGTCACTGTCTGAATTCACATCTGAGTCTTCTTACTCTTCTATAATAATTTTAATGTTCATCTTC
>JAYJMH010021238.1:0-19512 GCA_036873815.1 Phacellophora camtschatica
ATTTTCCACAATTTAATGAATTGCGTGTGAGAAAGCTGTGCCCAATTATTTTGGGTTGAAAATTTTTCACTGTTCTTATTCCTCAAGTCTGCGGTTTTCGGCTTTTAATTCAAACTACCTTATTGAATTTTCAAGGGGGTTTTCGCTAACCATGCAGACCCTGTTTCAGCGATTCAGAGACTGTGTTTAGATGTTGAATTGGTAGAACATTCGATTTTCCACAATTTACTGAATTGGGTGTGAGAAAGCTGTGCCCAATTATTTTGGGTTGAAAATTTTTCACTGTTCTTTTTCCTCGAGGCTGTTGTTTTCGGCTTTTAATTAAATCTACATTCCTCAGTTTTCAAGGGGGCTTTCACTAAGTATGGAGAGTATTCGTCAGCGATTCGGAAACTGTATTTACATTTTAAATTAGTGGAATATTCGATTTTCCACAATTTAATGAATTACATGTGAGAAAGCTGTGCCAAATATTTTGGGTTGAAAATTTTTAACCAAACAGTAACCAAAATATTGTGACTTCTGGAAACGGCAGAATATTGTTAATTCCATTCAAGAACGTTCGAAATAAGAACGCACTTGAATCGAATTTAAACAGCATCCTTGTAAAGAAGAAAACTGTCGAAAGTTTCCTAAACCTTCTACCTACAGAAGCAGAAGGTTTCGGGGGTTCAGAATTGTGCCCTTTTTCCGAGAGATCCTTTTTTCCGAGAGATTCCAAAAAGACTTGTGTTTTTAAATTTAATCTTATATATAAAATATTTGCGTTAATAATGCTATTTTTTGGATTATTGTAAGTATTGCGAATCATTTGCATTAAAATTGTTGCTTATATAATAAATATGTATAGTAGAACTTGCGTCAAATTATGATCTTGTAAATGATGAAATTCAATCTGTTTTTTGTATGTATGGTGACTTTTGTATATCTGTACGGTGTTTATGTTGGTGTGGGGCATCATCAGTGGGGGAGGGGCATCATCAGTGGGGGAGGGGGGGTATGTATTGTTAGAGGGTAGAGAGAGACAGTTACAGGTTAAACTATGTTATTGATTAAGTAACTGTCTCTATATTCATAGCGCAAATTTTTTTTTACACTTTGCACTTTAATAACTTTTTTTCTGGGGGAGATAATCAAAATCTGAAGGGTGGTACCCCACCTCAGTTGCGCTACGTTCGTCGATTGGTGGGGGTGTCGAGGCCGTAACTACTGCGCATGCGCAGGAAAAGTGGGTATTTGGTCCTTCGCCCGTCAATTCCTATAGGTTTACATTCAAAATTGGAACCTTAATAACTTTTTCCAACGGGGTGCAAAATTCTCGGAGAAACTTCCAACGGGGGTAGCTCGATGGGGCGCACCCGAATTTTTGAGTTTCGAGAAGTTTGGGCGTGGTTATGACGTCACTAATAATTTGCACTTAGTACCATATGACTTGAGTAGGGGCGTGTCATATATTCTTGGGTCTGGGTTTTCGATTCATTTCTATTTTTGGGTAAAATATTATTAAATAGCATATAAATATTGATAAAAATATTGTTAATAAAATTGCATAACACACGCCATACTATAATATTTTTGGGTATAATACGCCCCCCTATCCGAGTTGTTTCGGACCTGAAAATGATAAAATATTTTCTCCTTGATTGAAATAATAACACGTGCTTACAAACAATAACAGTGGTATTTAATTTGTTTCATCAAGAATGCCCCAAGGGTTTATTCTCGGACCTATTCTTTTTAGCATTAACATCACTATAACACTATATACTGCCTGCTATGTTGCTTTTTTATTAAGGTTGTTAAATAAATACCTTGACGAAATCTTTCTTCAGCCTCTTTCGCTTCGACATCCCTGATCAAAGCAGATATATCAGTTGGCGGAATCGGTTTAACGATACCTCTTACGACTGAGTTTGGAATATAACAATCAGGAGCACATGGCCAAAAAAACTTCGAATTTTCCGTCTCTTCTAACTCTTCCTCAGTCGTGAAGCTTTTGGATTCATCTGGATTTGTCTTCTTGTCATCTTCCTCAAGTTGAATCGGGTCTTTGCTGTGAAAACTATTAGTGTGCTCGCGAAGGGAATCTATTTCTTGGTCAATCGTTTCTATTAATTCTTTCTAGTGGAGAAAGCAGCGAAGAAAATGTTTTATTGTAATACACAACTATGACAGTCAGGACATATATGCAAGTTTGGCACCCGGGGGGAGGGGGGCACTCTTATTGTAAACCGAATATGTTTCTCCCTACGTTAATGCATGCCCTATTGTTTCAAACTATTTGATAGGTAAAATTTACGATCGTTTTCGGAATATCTTGGCGAGAATCTTACTATAGGGGCATGTATTCTGAAGACATGAGTGTATCACACTCGATAGACTGGGGTTGTAAATTTCACGACGGGGTATATATTCTTTGTAAATGTTTGTTTGCCACAGGGTATGGTATATTTTAGTTGGGCGGCACACCCCCTGTACCTCTCTTATAAGAATGCCCACCCTAGGCTTGGTGCACGGTATATACAGTCAGTTTCGAGTAAAACGCTCTTTGAGGAATTGATTAAAAACACAGTACAGTTGAACGTCGCTATTTCGAACTCTCAAAGGGAATGACAATTTATTTGAGATGGAGAGATGGCAAGTTTTCGAAATAACCAAAGCTAAATCAACACTGAAAGCTCTCAAGAGATATACAAAACAATTCGGGTAAAATGTTCACTCCTTAGGGGATCGACCTCGAAGTCGATTTAAGTACGGTACAATTAACCTCCGCTATCTCGAACTCTCATGGGAATTATAATTTGTTTGTGAAAGAGAGTTGTCGAGATATCCGAAGTTCTATCAATACTGAAAGCTCTCAAGGGATATACAAAGCGGTTCAAGTCAACAGGGAGTTCGAGCTAAGCGAGTTCGAATAAGAGCGGTTCAAATGTACTGCCATGATCGCAAAGTAGCTACAGAGATATTTCAAAATGCCAAAAAGCGCTCTAGAAATAACGCAATTACATACCACATGGGCGGATCCAGACGGGTGCTCGATTTTGTTAAAAATGGCAAAAGGAAAACTATTGTCTCAATGCCCCCTGCCAGCACCCCTCATTTAAGTCTCTGGATCCGCTCCTCTACATTTTATTGAATTAACATACCATTTTATTGCAATTTTGCTCTGCCACAGGACTATTCGCAGAAAGTGCTGAATTTGAGTCCTGTAATGGCGGCAACAAGCTCGGCCTTTTGATATTTTCTTCTCCAGGGGCCTCATTCTTGGCAATTATATGAACGCTATGCCTTCTGCTGAAGAATCGACTGTTTAAAATGCTGAAGAGGTAAGCCGAATCTACTTCTGGGAATTTTGCGCTAAACAATAGCAAAGTCTTCATGCGTGCATACTGCAACAAAAATACAAACATAAATCTATCTTTTCAAGCAGTGATGATTTCTAGGAGGCGTGGTTCCATAGATTCCTCCGCAGTTCCATTTTTCTTTGACAAAATAGACAAAATAGAAAAGTCTAATGACACATTGACAAAGTCTCTCGTTTCTCGTTCCCAAGGGGACCATCGGTACAAAGTTGCGTGTAGGTCGGAAAATTGCTCAAAACCCTAAGACAGAACCGATATTTAAATGCACCCCTAAATGGTACTAATTCACATTCTTCCAATCCTAACTTTTCACAAAATCTATTATAAATGAAGGAACGTAGCTATTTTAATTCCCTTACTTATTTTACCAAACGAAAATAAACTCTTAAATGTGGTAAATAGTAAAACTATTATTTATTTGAACACCATCATTGGTCCAGAGTATCTAGATAATATATGTACAGCTGTAGATTCATAAAGATTGGCTTATTAACCGGTTTCAATCTAATTAGCTGATGAGCTATACTTCCTCAGAAAAGATATCCCAACGGCTTATTTTTGGTTTTTCAAGTTCTATTCAAGATATTGTCAAGCGAGCTCACAGTTGGTCAAATACTAAGTATATTTGATAAGCTAAAAACCAAACTAGTTTAATCTAAATGGGAAATAAAAAATCTGCAGCTGCCTTCAAAACGACCTGAAAAACCTTTTTGACGTTGCAAATGTTTGCTCTTCTCACATGAAGTTAAAGGGAATTTTACAAACTTCAAAACAACGAGGCTGCAAAAAATCTTCATTTCTCACAAAAATGCTAATGCCCAATTTTTACAAACTACTCCAACTACGGCGATTTGAATGTTTTCCGAGCAAATGTCTGTCCGTTTGATTTGGGTTTCAGAAAAAACATTAAATTTGTTCTAAAAATTATTTTGATTTAGAGCTAAACCCCACTGTTTAGAATCCTTGAAGAGAATAATAATTTGTTTAGAGATAGCAAATTTCGAAACATCCGAACCTAAATCCAAAATGCAACTCTGAAGATATAGCATGGGCAAAACAGTTCGAATAAAAGTTAACTCATGTGTGGGGAGTCAATTAAAAATGCAGTACAGTCGAACCCAGCTATCTCGAACTCTAGAATGCACTGAAATTGTTCGAGACGGGATGGCAAATCTTTGAGATAACCGAAGCTAAACAGGGGCCAAATAGTCACTGAAAGATCTCAAGGGAAATACAAAACAGTTCGTGTAAACAGTTCACTCTATGGGGAATCGAAAACTCGGTAGAGTTGAACCCCGCTATATCAAACTCTCAAGGGCAGTAGAAATTAGTTTGAGATAGGGAGTTTTCGAGATAACAACAACAGGGACAATTTTGTAAAACAAAAGAAAGTTTCAAACACGATTGTTCCTGCGAAGGATATATTTCACACTTTCAACGCAGCCAACCAAATCATAATAAACGAAATCGTAAAGTTTTGCTGTCCTTGTTTATTTTGATTTGATTGAGTGCGCTCAGAACGTGAAATTTATTCTTTCAAATCGCAAATCACATTGTCATGTTTGAAGCTGCAATCTTCAGCTTTACAAAATTCTCCTTGTTGACAACAACAAAAATATAAAACAATTACAATAAACAACAACAAGATGTATTTACTAACTTCTTCTTTCTTGATAGCAAGAAGTTTCTTTTCTAGTTCTCCATTAATAGCTACGTTTGTGCGTCCTATGGTAATTTGTTTCACCCAAAAATCATTGTGCCAAAACTTGAGCAACGGATCAAATAGAATAGACTTTTCGTTGACGTCATCTGCGACATCAAGTTTCCGTAGCTTTTTCATGGAAGAACGGTTAAGGTAGTACAATGCCGGCACGTGATATAAATTGCCTAAAGAACGATAAAATGATACATCAAACCTTGCATTGCTCTCATTTTCAATTTTATTTTGAATTTCACAAAGCTTATAGTACTGTTTATAGTAGCAGAGGAAAATTTTATAACAATACTGAAATTGACACACCGGTTTCAAAGCGATTATCAATCGAGAACAAAGCAAAACTCTCTCAACTGGAAAATAAAAACATCTCCTCTGCAACATTGTTTGTTTTCGTTTTCCAGTTAAGAGAAGCAGAGGCAAATTTTGTAACAATAGTAAAAATAACACACTGGCTTCAAAGCGATTATCATTCGAGAACAAAGCGAAACTCTCTCAACTGAAAGATGAAAACATTTCCTCCGCAACATTGTTTGAAATGTATGAAAAACTAAGATCCTCCCCAGTAGCATTGCAAATATGTAGCCTTTTTGAGACACCTAGTAGATTGTCAAAAAACTAAGATCAAACGACTAACATCTGCGTACATTTTTAGAAAAATAATTCTTACCTCACTGGCCCTGAAAACCCTTGAAAGCACGACGAAATATTGACAGTAAATCATAGCAAGCTGTAAATCATTACAGTCATTTCATTGGCATCAAGTGATTGATTTATTATAAATTTATATATTTATATAAATCACACTATCATTCCTTTGATCGTTAGCAATAATCAATTTATTTAATATTTCGTATAAGCGAATATCAAATCACTGGAAATCATAAAACAATTTCTTACCTTGCAAAACAACCATCAAATCATTAGCAATCATAGGCTGATTCAAAATCTCAAAAAGCAACAATGGAAATGCTACAATAAGTGGCAATCATAAAAGATTTCTTACCTTGTAAAGCAACCATCAAATCATTAGCAATCATAGGCTGATTTAAAATCTTAAAAAGCAACAATGGAAATGCTACGATCAGTAGCAATCATAAAAGATTTCTTACCTTGTAAAGCAACCATCAAATCCCCACGGTCGTTTGCAAAACAAACACTCTCGAGATCGTGATCAAAACTTAGCTCTCGAATCAAATTATTTCTTGTGTCCCAAATGCGAATTTGTCTGTCTTTCCCACTTGTTGCAATTATTTCCAGTGCTTCGCAGCAACATATCTGTTCAAAAAATGTACTCTTTTAGGACTTGCTGACAGGGAAGTCGTATCATCCCAGCTCAAGGATATCCCGAGGATGATTTGCCTGCCTCTATATTTTTTCTTCTGAGTGTCGTTCATAAGAAAACCCCCACTTCTAAGCTGACAAGGAGTACCCGGATCATCGCAGTGGTAGAAGGAACCTTTCGACTTGTAAGAAGACACGGTAGGATCATTCGGGTACCCGGTGTGTAAAAAATCAGCAGATCTTAGGTAGAATAAGCAAATAATGCCATTAAATGTCAAGCCAGAAATAGGGGACGTATTGCCGGGAAAAGTTCAACTTTAAGGGGCCTATAAAACTACCTGCAGTATACTTCCTTATTTAGGCTCCCTGTATAACACCCTGTTTTTTTGTCCCTGTCTAATTACCTGCAGTATTCTTCCAAAATGACCATGTTTATTTGAGACATTGAAAAATTCCATTTGATTCCATGAAGATTGGGTGCGATCCTTGATTAATTCATCCAATCTGGAAAAAAATTGAATCAAGCGTTTCTGATTTTGTCAACGCTGTCAGCAACAACAGAGGTGAATCTTGTAACACTGGTGAAATTGACACACTGGTTTCAAAGCGATTATCTCTCGAGAGCAAAGCAAAACTCTCTCAACTGGAAAATGAAAACATCTCCGCTGCAACATTGTTTGTTTTCGTTTTCCAGTTGACAGAGTTCTCGAGGGATAATCGCTTTGTTCTCGAGGGATAATCGCTTTGAACCCAGTGTGTCAATTTTACTATTGTTACAAAGTATTTGCCTCAGTTGTCAGCAGTAATAAAGGGGGTACCGAAAAAGTGATTTCATGAAATCTACAACTGGATGTTTTTTACTCGAACTCCCAGTTGAGTTGAATTGTTCTGTATATCCCTTGAGAGCTGTCAGTGTTGATTTAACTACGCTGGATCATCTTGAAACTCGCTATTCCAAACAAACGTTGTTACCGTTAAAAGTTTGAGATACTTTTGGTAAGCGATAGCCGATAAAAATACTTTTGGTAAGATATGTCTCTGAAAAAATACAACCTGGTATTACGGGCTGGCGTTGTGGCATGATTTTAATAATAGCTTAGAACGACAGCTAAAACTTTTTCTCTGATTTAAAGGGGTGTATAGTCACCGTATTGAGGCAGTCAAAGTCCCGAAAGTGGCATGAAATTAATTTCGCCTCACTCAATGTCAGTGTGACAACACTTTTGGCTTGTAGCCGAAGTAAAACTCGCGTTGGCATGAAATTTCATGCAAAAGCCTCTAAGTTATCAAAAACGCGTTTACCTTTGAAAGACCAAGAACTCCTCAGTTTTTAGTACGAATGAATTGCCAACCAAAAGCACTTCAAGTGGGGGATCAGCCATGCTAATTTGGAAGATAAGATTAAACTCAAGCTCAATGAATCCACGTTCATTAGGTTGCAACATTGATATACTCCAGATGAGAACCATGTTATCTGTGGCTAAGCTTATGAATTGCGCGATCCAATTTTCAGATTCACATCCTATGCTGTATTTTCTTGATCTCAGCATAGTGATGCATCCATTATGAGCTTTTATCGGTTCTAAATGGAACACTGAAATACAAAATACAATTATTTTTCCGAACAAAATAATACTGAGTTTTCCCTGCGAATCCCCCGATCGAAGACACAAGATAATTTCAATAACAATAGATCTATTCAGTTTAGGTTCTTTTTACACCCAGTTCAAGTCAGGTGACCAGTCTCTTGATAAAACATCTATTGATTCTCGTGCTTTCAATGAAATTTGCAAGCAGCAGAACATAAACATGTCCCAAAGGTTTGGTCAAATGACTTGAATCGCGTGTAAGCAAGCCAAGCTGAAAAAGAAAGCTATCTGCTTGATGTGAACTCTGTTATAACTTTGAAAGCACTGAGTTTGGCTTCTTTGGCCTTCTTAGGCCTAGTGTTACGTTCTTTGCAAAATGTTTAATTTAGAAGATCATAACACAGGGAGTTCTTACGCAGCAGTAGAAATTAAACCAGCCACATGGAATGTAGCTTATATGTAGAATAAATATAAATGTCTTAAAAATCTTTCTTTTTATTATGTTGCTAGCTCCAATCAAACATTAGACATTTATTGAGACACCTGGTAAATAAACAGTAAGTAAACAAATCAAACATACTATTTCCTTTCAACAATGTGATATGGCCAGTTGCATGTCCACCAAATAGCAAGGACGATGGTTTGCACGTTTCAAATCCTTTGTTTTTGAAAACTGTGGATTCTATTATCTCCATCGAACAAATTCTGTCATCGACACTAGAAGCAGTCCACAGCTGAATTGTGCTGTTGAAAAATATGCAGCAATACAAAGTAGAATAATCATTCGATAGTTTTATGGTCGATGCATGACTTTTTGGCATGCTCTCCAAGGATCTTTCTAGGGCTTTCTAAAGACAATACATTATTCTAAAGCAAGACAAAATAGACAAGCGAGGCTAGATAGGCCGGTAAGACAAAATAGCTTTGAATAGCGAGAAAGTCCGGCAAAATGAGCTAGTCCAGCAAGATGAAAAACCCGGCAAGGTGACAGAGTCAGGAATCTTGAGAAAAGTCCAGCAAAGCGAGATAGCCAAGAATGGGGAGATACACCGGCAAGGCTAGAAAGCCTACAATGACAAAATGATGCGGAAAGGTAAAATAGCCCACGAACACAGGATAGTACAGCTGCACGGCAAGGGGATATAGCTAAGTAACAGAAGATGATACGGCAAGCCGAGAGAATCCGGCAAGACACAATATCCTGGAAAAGGACGATAACCCGGCAAGACAAAATATCCCAGCTTATGCAAACAAGCCCTATGTGCGCATGCTCTAACTGATGGGTAGAAAAGCTAAATTTCCAAGAAAAACATCCGTTTTATAATTGTTGTACTGTAACGACACGTCTTTAAGATACAAATCAAAGGAGAAAAACAATGCGAGGTTGAACTCTAAAAAGGAGTTTTTTAAAGATGGGACTTCACTGCAATTCTTGAAATTAAGGAAATCAAAAAAATATTTTCATGCACACCTGCAGGGATTGGTCTCAGTTGAGAAAACCATAACATTACCGTCAGTAAGAAGCGTATACATCTCATTGTTTCGAGAATCATGTAAGACATCAAACAGCCTGTGATCTACTATAGGAAACGCCATACTCAAAATGCTACCATGAACTGGCGAGATCAAACGCACTCCACCATCTCGGCCTAAATAAAGTATCCGGGAAGGCAAATCTTTACCGCTGACGCGAGAGAGCCTCAAGGCTTGGGTGCCAATGGTTGAAAACAGATTGTAGAACAAACACAAGTCCCAGATTTTGACTTGCATGCTTGTTACGTACATCAACTGAGAAGATCCGATGAGTTTGAAGCTAATGACAGGTTCCTGCGCATTGAAGCGATAGGTCTCTGTGAAGGTCTCAATGTTCCATATACGTATGGTATCGTCAGTTGATGACGAGAAGAGCAATGGTTTCTTTGGGTGTATTGCGAGTTGTTTGATTGCTTTTGTGTGACCTGCAATTCGAAAGATTCACTGAAAATTTGATTGTCTTTTAGAGTTTCTAGGTCCACTCTTGCGCACTTAAAAATGTGCGCAAGAAGCACATTAAACGACAAGAGAATATGATTGACAGAAAGTTCAAAACACGTTTCTCCTTACACAGATAAACTTAAGTTTTTAAACGCAGTATTCATATAATTACAATCTGATCTACTCTTTTATTAAAGTTTGGCTAATAAAAAAGTTCGTTTTGTTTCGTTTCGTTTCGTTTTTTCTTCTGTTAAGGGCGGCTTATCTTCTCGTTTCGTTTTTGCAATATAAAAATATGTAAACACATTTACAGAATAAAAGTGTTAAAAATCTTACCTTGAAAACTGCCAAACAAAGGAAATCGCTGCATTGTTGTATTCCAAGCTTTGATTGCACCATCTTTAGAACCTACAAAAACGAAAACATTGCATCAAACCATGCACCTTTTTGTGACTTACCATGGTGTCTTTTTTCTTGTTATTTTTCTCCCGCGGCAGCTTGCTCATTCCCATCATATTGTATCTATTTACCGTTTATCAACTGGGTAATGTGAACTGATAAACAGTAAACAGTTGCAAAATGGCGGGCAACAAGCAAGCTGCCGCGAGAGAAACAGCTCGAAGTAACAGTCGTGTTGGGTGTACCGAACTGGTATCCTTTAACGCGGTTACATTTTAGCAAATAAAAAGTACATAAAAACAACGCTTAGAATAATAGCTAAAACTATTGCTCCGATTGAAAAGGATGTATTAGTCACGGTATCGAAGGAGTTCAAGCTATGACAGTTCGAGAGTTTAACTGTAACTGAAAGTAAAAATTCTAATTGTAAAAAAGTCCGAAACTCCAAAAAGTTCGTAAAAAATTACATGAAACCGGATGTTCCAAGTTGTAACTTAGCCATAATACAAACAAAATATCAACTTCTGATGTAGAGAAAATTTGTCCTAGAGAGGGACGCAAGGAGAAATTACGGGCCCGGGAAAATTTAAGGTTTGAGGGCCCTCTTTTACTGCACCCACCTAAATTTAGGAGTTGAAGTAATTTTTATTTACTTGAAGTAATAATTGCCCACTCGCCCCCTTTTTCGGTGAGCCTGGTCGGTCCTATACTCTTACCAGTTATGACATAATGTCTGTTTGGATACGAGACTGCAAACGATAGAGATAGAGCATGCCTGTTTTCTAACATCTGTGTGCAATGTAAATCATTAGCTGTATCTCCCTTGACGAAAAAAATGGCATCATGGCAGACGAGAAGGATTTCCTCATTCTTATTGTCTATTATCACATTATTTATCCATGGTGGTATATAGCCGTTCAAAATTGGCAGTCTTACTTCATGTATGATCTCGAGCGGATCGTGTAGAGATGATCCGAATTTCAAAACCTGAACGAAACCAGCACCAGCGATTAATACCACATCCAAAAACTCGCAATACTCTACATCTAATACGGTATAATGCAATTCTTTTGTCAACTGCTCGGTAAAATGGCAACTATACACTCTTATTGTAAGGTCGGCACAAACAGCGATGTACACGAAATGTTTTGGTATGTAAACAAGCTTCAAGATATTGTAATCAAGTTTCCCCTCGAGTGGGACTTTGCGTGCTTTCGAGTGTGCCGAATCTTGAATCCATATGATAACATTGCTGGCTACTCCTGCTCCGTCATGCACAACGAAGTTTGTAGTTCCAGAAAACACGGCTAGTTCACAACAACGGATTGGCTTGGCTACACTTAGCGTGCATAAATGTTGAAGACCATACGGCATAATAATTGGGCAACTGTCATTGTAGTTCCTGACGGCATGGAGTAGCTGACGATCAAATTCTGCCTTTTTGTCGACTTTTGATTTGTAAAATATATCTTTCATTTTGTGTATCTTTTCAACGAATTTTCTCTCTGGTTATTTCTGCTTTTGTATGTAGAGTTCTTTTTATGAAAAACGAAACTAATGCTCAGCAAAAAGAATGTGTGGAAAAATTGTTCTCGGCATTTTATTAACCATTCTTTGAGCATGCAACTTCAGTGTCCATGTAATTAACTTTTCCTCGTAAAATTTCCGTGACTTATTCGAAAATACATCCGTTCTTTCTCAATTAACATTTGTAATGTGAAGTTAACGTTTCACTATTTGGAATGATTTCATTGACACGCATTTTCACAAATAATTCATAAAATATTGTTACAATCAAACGTCAAATTAAATTAAATTTTACGCTTGAAACGAACGTGGTATTATTTAAATTTTCTAGTCTACCTAATTTTAGTTTAGACAAATTTACGTCAGTCCCAAATCCCACCCTAGTCGCTATCACCTTCACTTCACCTTCTCGTTCTTAGCGTGGAGCAGCTGAGGAAATATTTATGCAATTGTATAATCCAGCAGTGCCGTTGGGGAAGCTGTTCCAGATTGGAGGGTTTATTGTTCTCAGAACAGTAGAGAGTAAAGGTTCATTAATAAATTGTTTTAAATAAGCATTGTTCTTGAAATTATTGGGGCTACGGAACCCCAGCCTCCCGCTTCCCACAGTACTGGTCCAGGTTCAATGGCATCAGTGCCGTCGGAAGATGTTGCAGAATTGGGGTTTGTTGTTCTTAGAACAATAGAGAACAAAGATTTAGTTAATCAATTGTTTCAAATCATAGTTGTTCTTGGAATGATTGGGGACTACAGCCGCTCCAGCCCCCCGGTTCTGATGGCACTGGGCATTAACGTTAAAAAACTGGGTTACCGCAAAGATCATGCCGTGCTCTTCTTATTTTCTTGATATTCGTTCCAAATGAAACAACAACAACAACAGCATTTCAATTTTAACAGAAGAACAACAAAGAAGAAGAAGAAAGATGTCAAATAAATGGTCGTTGATTTTCAGGAAGAATTTAGATTTTAGAAGATTATACTCAAATAAATATTATAGCCAAGGAATTAAAGATTTAAAGAATTTTCAAGAAAACAAATACAGTAATTTTCTTCTTAGAGAAGGAAGTCTTGGGAAGGTATGTTGTTGCTGTGTGTGATGCCTGATGGTACAATGCATGTCATGTGTAGGGTAAAATTTAATCTTGATGCTAAAGTGTTGCGTCAAGTTTTCAGTCCGGGATGAGATACTATCACACACAAACAAAATTCTTGCTTAGGCCTACCAAGTACACAAGCAGGTTTTTAAGTGTGGAAAATTTCTTCTTTCAAATGTGCAAAAATTATTCTAAGTATTCCCAAACAGAACACACATGATAATCAAAGTTAGCAGTCTGGCTCTTATCTTATTTGTAGTATCTCAGTAAAATTTCTATCATCCCAAAATTTAAATAAATATTTTCTTATTTGTTGCTGTGGTCTCTTTATTGACTTCAAATGCAAATAAATTCACCTCATAATTTTCACAGGTTTGTTTCATAAAAGGTTTTCAAAGATCAAGAGACTGGAATGATAATCATTCCTTCATTGGAGAGAAAAGTTTGTTATACTCATTAGCATTCATATCAATTGCATTTACGATGGATGACGATCAATCTGGAAAAGTTGAAGATGTTACTAAAGGGATAATTTCCACAGCCGACTCATTGTATGAAAACAACAAAACTGCAGAGCTTTACGAGCATCTCTCAAAACATGCAGAAAGTAAAGATGCAGAGATTTTATGGCGGTATGCAAGATCAGCAAGAGATTACTCAGCGTTGTCAAGCACACCAAGCGAATTAAAAAAGAAATTAATTTATGAAGGATTCGAAGCTGCTCAAGAAGCTGTCAAATTGGGCCCAGAACACTTTGCTTGTCACAAGGTTATAAAAAGTATTTTGACAAATTGAATAACATAATTATGAAACCTTTTTTAAGAATTGCTGAAAATACACACTAATTTTGAATGATGTCTATTGGTCTAAGTTATTAAAACAATGGCATACTGAAAGTTTTTTTTAATCTTTATTGTTCTTCTATTGTTTAAGATACAATTTCTTATTGTTCTTCTTTGGTCTGTCCAATCTATAAATGCTGGAGTCTCCAGAAGAATGGAGAAAATAAGAGCTGGGCACACCAAAATTTCTGTTGTTGCATGCATGAGATCTTCTGAGAACTGCTAAACTCTGCAGACTTTCCTTCCATATATAGTTTAACTTGTAAAGTAAGTGCCACATCTTAAGAAATTCCCAATGGAAAACTTTGATTTTCAGCAAAAAATTTAAAATGTTTTGAAATTTTAAGTTATGAACACTTCATCAATTTTGCAGTTGACAGAATGATTTTTAAAATTTCATTTTAGTGGTATGGAATCATGTTAAGCGAGGTGGGTGATTTTGAAGGCACAAAGAAGAAAATAACAGACTCTTACAAGATTAGGGATCACTTCAAGGTAATTGCCCCAAACGTTAATTTTTGTTGGTTAAAAAGATTAAAATTTGTCCCAGAAAATAAAACTGGGGTATTGGTTAGCTTTATTTGAAGTATTCTCATAAAATAACAGATATTTTCAATCTGTTATTTTCTCAAATGGTAAACCATTTTTTAGAAATAATATATAATTTATAACTCTTTGATTCGTTACTCAACAGAAAGCAATTGAACTTAATGCAACTGATGCAACTTCTCATTACCTGTTGGGAGTTTGGTAAGCTGTTTAATTTTCAATATTGATCCTGAATTCCGCCACTTGATGAGTAACAGAAAACGTTTGTTAATTTATAAAAATGTGAAGGAACATCTGAACTACGTTAAATAAAAGCAAAGCTGAGCTTAGCAAATCAAATCTAATGCTGTCTAAGCTAATCATTAAAGTGCAAAACCCATTAAACATGGTATTATGCAGTTGGCGTTGAAAATTAGAATATTTTTAAAAAGAAGAAAATTGGTAGTACTGGATTGCGCATATTTACCTTAAATACCTTGTGCTCCTTCTCCAGTTTTTCGGATGATCATGAGAAAAATAACTCACAGCCTGTGGGCCATAAACCCTTCTTAAGCCCATTCCAAGATGAATTTACAAACACATTTTCATGCACTTTTGTAACACCATATATTCTCATTTCTTTTGTAGGTTTTTCACATTCGCAGATTTGCCATGGTATCAAAGAAAACTGGCAGCAACTATTTTTGCATCTCCGCCATCATGCACATACGAAGAAGTAATTATTGATCAGTTAATTTCCTTAAATATCAGCAATAGGAATATTTACATACCTTGTAGGCATTGCTGATTGTAGTGATACCTCTATCTACCAATCTACCAATTAATGCAAACTTCAACAAACTTCAACAAACTTCAACCTTTCACGCCCCCCTGTATTTATTTCAAATTCAAATTCCTATCTACGTTTCATTTGCAGGGGGTAGTAGACCTGTTACATGAGTCCTTGTTTTCCTCGTGTGACGTTGTGACAGGGAAACAAGGACTCGTGTTACATGTTTAAGTGGGGGTAACACACTCAAACTAACGTAATTTAATAATGAACGTATGTAGATACGTCTGAAATTAATATAAAGTTCTGTTGGTGTTAACCTCCTGAAACTGTGACGTTTTAAGTTGTTTAGCAATAGGCCATAACGCCCTTCCAGGGGTGAAAGGATTTAATGGGTGGAATATTTTAAATTCATTGATCCTTTAAATAATAGACTTTAAATAATAGGCTGTCCAAAAAAATCCAAACGGCTCAAAATAAGTGTATCCGCTTTTGTTTAAACATGAAAAATACAGCACACGTGAGCGCAAAGGATTTTCAGACAATTAACTGGCTTCCGATAAAAGAAAGAGTGGAGCAATGTATATGTGCAAATATTTTCAAATTCTTCAGTGGAGCCTCGCCAGTCTACTCTTCGGAAATATTTCATCCTGCTAATCAGAGCCGTACCACTCGGAGATCGAAAGACAAATTGACGCTTCCCTTTCGTAAAGGTAACATAGGATTTAAACTTTAAGCGTCTATGCTTTAAATTTTTATGATTTAAACTTTATACTTAAAACTTATATCCTTAAACTTTTAAGTTTTAATTATTTATGCTTTAGACTTTAAACTTTTATGCTTTAAATTTTTATGATTCAGACTTTGTACTTTAAAAGTTTAATTTGGAGCTTTTATGCTTTAAGGGTTTATACTTTTACGCTTCAATCACTTGTGTTTTTGCTTAATATCTTTGTGTCTATGGTACTTCATGTAATGTTAAACAATGCTTCTCTATTTGTGGATAATTCTTTCACACCTTATTTAATATGGATAAAAATATGGATATGAATTCATATTAGAAATTAACAAATTAATTACCAACATGAATTTTCCAATAAATCCTTTTTATGTAGATAAATGGCTAGCCTTTCTGATTTGCACTGAATGAGTCGACTCACGGGAATAATTTTACGCCAAACGTAAGGCTATAACCTTACAAATATAGCCTACATTTGGAAAATTATGAAATAGATCATTTTAGGACAAAAGTAAGGCTACAACCTTACAAATTTAACTTCAATTCGAATTATCATTAAAAGCTCGTTCTAGGCTAAAACTAAGGCTATAACCATACCAATTAATCTCAAAATGTTCATCCGACAGTTAAAAATGAACTAAACCAAGTAAACCTTCAAATTTAACAGTGAAAAATTAAATGCTAAATTTAGAATACAAGCATTTTACCAGCTCTTATTATCTCCTTATGCGTGCTCTTGCTTTCCTTGTGACCTGAATTATTTGCCCAATCTATAAGAAAGAACATTGCCGTATTTCTATTGCCCAGCTAATTAAAAAATTAATTAAAATCTTAGCAGCCCGTTTACTTCAGTTACCTAGGAGTAAATCAAAATAAATTCAGTGCTAATATTTGTCCAACCCTCCATCTCAATTCTACTGAATTATTTACAGTTTTGAATTGTTGTGAATTTTTTAATTAGTTGGGCAACAGAAATACGGGTATTTTATAAATCTTTTCAATAACAATAAAACGTATCTAGTTAGTATTTGGCTCTACTTTTAGTCTCAGGCAACAGGTTTCTTGGCAAGAAGTGCTCAAAATGCCTCTGCAGTTTCGTTGGATCATATGTTTGTCATTTTGCCTTGCCGTCGCATTTTGCAAAAGCAGGTACGAGCTTCTCAATGAAGAAGACAGTGAACCATCTTTAGACCAGCGGCTTTCTTTGTTTAACAAACAGTTCTTTGTTTGTGATCGAGAAGATCTGTGCACGCATGTCGTGAAGTTTAAAGACACCGGAAAGCACGAGAGAATTCAAGGAGAAGAAGCACTGAAAAAGATTCAAAAACCTGCTCTCGTCTGGAAGAAAATTAAAGAGATTAAAAAAGGTAAATCCAGATTTATTATAGTCCATAAAATAGACGATTTGTTTTCTGAAAGCGTATAGTATGCCATAAGCGTATAATCACTGAAGAAGATTCAAAAGTGTGCACTTGTTTAGAAGAAAATCATCAAAAGAAAAGTGTCAGCCCGAGTTGGGTATCTATTTATAAGCATGTAATTATATCTATGTATGTAATTATACTAAAACCGCTATTTATGGGAGTGGGGAATCCTCGTGATTTTGCCAGCGAAACAATAGGCTTCGCGCACCTCTTCCGTGCAGTTAGCAGCTCCTCGCGCCCCTCTAAGGTACTTTTCGATTCTCTTCCTCGCTCCCGACTTCAAATTTGTCCATGCATCACGAACTCGATTTGCAACTTTACCTCTTTTACGTCGATAAAACTCGATAAACATTTGATTTAGATGACATTGTTCCCATGCTAATCGCTTTTTTCTTCATCCATTCCACTGTTCTGGAATCATCTCTTCGACTTTGTTTAATCGCTTTGTTCTCCATCCATCTGTGAACACAATTTTCTACCCCTTTGCTTTATCAAGGAATGGTCGCCACAAGGAACAAAATAAATTGAGCGAAATTTCACAAACATTTCCATTTTCCTTTTCAATTAAATATGTTAACTTTGAGTATTTTTTTTAGTAACGAAATTCATATATTAAAGAAAATCAATCTATTTGTAAGAACGAAAAAATTAATATTCACAAGAACAAAAAATAAGTAAACAAGAAAAAACAACTGAACTACAAACAAAACAAACAAGCTAATTGCCATTAACAAATTAATATTTGCAAGAACGAACAAATATATCAAACCAACAAAAAAAACCATCCTAGGTTGTTGGGAAATCTTTTTTTTAAGAATGAAAAGGATTACTAAACAAAAAGTTGCATGAGAAAATGGTACCAATACGAATAAATATTTGCAAGAACGAAAAATCAAAGTAATAAATACATGAACACCAAATAAAAGGAACACATAAACACAAAACGCAAAGATGTTCTCTTTCTTTTCTTGGAAGTATCTTAAAGCAAGGCGTGTATAGAAGGAAACAACAACAAATTAAATAAACGACAGACAATGCAAGAGCGGACAAATAAATATACAACTAGCTGCTGAGACAATGCTCAGGGGGGAGGGGGAGGGGAAGGCAACAAGAAATAACGCATATTAAATATTCACACAATATTTACAAGGATAAAAACACAGAATCCTTGAAGAAATGAAACAAAATTTATAACTTTAAGAAAATCAATCATGCAAGAACGAAAAAAGTATTATTTGCAAGAACAAAAAATTAATAAACGAGAAACAAATGAAAGATATTTTCTCTTTCTTTTCTTGGGAGCATTTCAAAAGAAGGAATTATTAAAATGTCTGGGGGTCATGGGAAACACATTTTCACAAAAAATTTGATAGTGCAAGAACGACGAAATAAATAAACAAGAATCAAACGAAAGAATGTTCCAGGGGTAACAACAACACGGAAAATAAATTAGTACAAATAAATAAATTCCACAAAATGCCACAAAAATAAATTGGTACAAATTGCCACATGTTATTACTGTCAATTACTTTCACTCTACGAGCTTGCAATATTTCCTTATACGCTATAACTGCATAGAAATAATGTATCCAAGAAAGAATAAATTAATAAACAAGTAAAAATTTAACAAATTTTTTAAAGATGTCCAGAAATAATTTAAACAAACGTCTGGGGCTACAACAAAAATGCAAATTCTTACAGAAAATAAACATTTGCATGAGCCAAAAAATCAATGAACGAGCGTAAGGCTTTCAGAATTTTCCTTCATTTCAACACAAATCAAAAACAGTGTAGAGGGGGGGGGGGGGGTAACAAAAAAACGCTAATTGAATATCTACATAAAATTTAAATGGGCAAAAACAAGTAAACGTTGAAGACAAGAAACAAAATTTATAACTTTGAGAAAATGAATCCTATTTCCAAGAACAAAATAATTTTCATTTCCAAGAACAAAAAAATTAATAAACGTGAAAAAAAATTAAACAATCGTCATGGGGTAACAAGAAAAGCGCAAATTGACACATAAAAAGAATGAACAAATAAACGAGGGTATTAACAACAAAAAGCAAGTATTTTCTTATTTTATTGTAGGGAGCATCTAAAAGCAAGGAATGTATAAAATGGTTAGGGGGGGGGGGGTTAATGGAAACATACAAATTTTCACATTTTAAAACACGAAAAATAAAATAAACGAAAAATATTTTAAATTGACAGTGTGTGAGGTTGTATTAAATATTTCCTTTCTA
>JAYJMH010021249.1:0-19510 GCA_036873815.1 Phacellophora camtschatica
TTAAACCAACTTTAAAGAAAGTGAATAAAAAAAAAAAAAAAGGTTGCAGTTAAAAATCTCTTAAAATGCCCATAGTTAATTTGAACATAGAAGAAAAAATTCTATAGGCTCAACATTTTAAACGAAAGAATGTAATTTTGCAACAAAAACCTTGACAATTTCCGCCTGATATGAACTGCAATTTTCAACACAGTCCCGAAGTACAATACAGTTTCAATACAGTAACTACAAGTATCAGGTCCAAATTTTCAAACAAAATTGAATTAGTTCATTAAAATGCCCCTATGAGTTTTCAAATTCAATTCAATTCAAAAATAAAATAAAATTTGTTCATGGACCCTAAAAAGTTTTTTGTTGCCCCTTGAGAGAAAGTTCCTTTCTTTTCATAGGTGGAAATTGTGAACTGGAGCAGGAATGTTCCCGCTCTACACTGCACAAAGCTATTGAAAGTAAAAAACACATGCTCCCAGATGGAGTAAATTATGTTATTTTGCACGAACAACAACATGGTTGATTCAGCTTGATCAAAGGTGTGATCAGACACTCGCTTTCAAATGTGCTTGTCAGCTTTTGCGCGAACTCAAGAAAGATTGACGACAATGACCAGTAGAAAGAACGGAAAGTGTCAATGATTGCGTTGAGGCACGGTTGGCAACCCGTCGGCGATTGTAGTGCGGCAAGTGTTTTAAGTCCTGCAAATGACGTGGTAACCTATTGAAATACATTTACACCATACCGGCATGAAATGAAAAGGGACTGCCACAACAAGACTGTCAGAAGCAGCCAAGATGCAGAAAGATTTCAAGGACTTCCACAGCGCATGAGCGTCTTTTCAATTACGCAAACCTGGTCTGGCATGTTTACTCCTATTTTTGTCACTACTTGAGCATCATGAAAAGTAAGCTATGATTCGCCAAATGTTGGTCAAATCGAATATTTTGAATCTGACTGATGCTTCGGCCAGAATGACTCTTTTTTCTAACAATTTGATTGGTTTTCCGGATAATTTTTTAAAATCTGACTGATGCTCCCGCCAAATCAAGCATCAGGAAGAGAAGAGAGTGATTGGCTTTGAACTGTTTTTTTGAAACTGACTGATGATCGCGCCAAAACTGACTTGATGACCCATTTCTGATATTTTATGGACACGAGGCGCCAGACAAAATGTTTTTGAATGTGAGACGTTTTCACTCAAAGATTGAGCATTTTGAATGGACAAAATTATCAAATACAATGGAATTTGTCTTTAGAAATTGTCTTTGTCTTAATAATTCTAACTGATGCTCCAGTCAAGCATCTCAAGAACCAGTCTGAATCCGCCACTGCAGATGTTCTAAGAAACATTTTGCAAAGCTTCCTACTTTGTAAAAACTCACTCAATTTACCCCTGTCAAAGGGTTTAATTCTAAGTGACATCTTTGCCCTATTTAGTTTAGGCTTCAAGCGACGACACTCGGTTCCAAACCATGGTTTTTTATTACTATTCCCAGATTTACCTTTTTTATTCCTATTGAAACCTGCCGGCACTCCCTATACCCTAACATATCATCCCTTCAACAATAAAGTAAAAGACATCATCTACATCATTTTGAACTGACTCAGCAAAGACTTAGAGACACTAAACATCAAATAAATCTATGCTTTGGAGAGCAGATTAGGAACGTCAGAAACAAGATTCATCTGAACGAAGATCATGAAAATGACCCTCATAGTAATATTTCAAAATTTTTTAACTCGCCTGATCATTCTACTACTGACATGTCTATACTTAGCTTTGTTTTCGCACCTCAAGATAAAATATAACATTCTCGAAAAACGCATCATTTACCAGCTACAGACTCTGTACCCCAATGGATTTGATAAGTAATTTTCATATTTTCAATAATATTGTACTTAGGTTTCTTTCCAGCTATCTATTTTTAAGTCATGATTCTTCTCTTATTCTATTTTGTATCTTGCTTTATATTCCTAATCACTCGCGCTCTTTTCTAATGAACCAAACTCCCGTCTTAACCACTTTTTCACATAATTACAATTTCATTTATTCACTTGAAAAAGGGCATAGACCCGAAACGTCGTGTTACAAGAAATTATTCAATGGTATTCAATTTGTTTTTATTCATTATTTATCTTTATTTAGAGTTGGCTTAATTGGAAAATATCAACTGGATGGAATGAGTCATTATTGCTTCAAAGTGACTCGAAAATTCAAAGAAACGGACACAGTTGTTATTTAATTTTTTCAACATCTCCAGTTTAAAAGAGGACTAACACTGTCTGTGATTCTTCTGCAGGATGTACTGGAAGCAGAAATAGCAGCATTTGAAAACAGAATTGACCTTCACGAGGCATTTATCGCTCGGATCAACAATTGGATAAGAGATCATCATTCAAGGGCGATTGACCTTTTCAGAAAATTCGATGCTGACGGGGATGGCACGTTGTCTTACCATGAATTTCATGCTGGACTTAGAGATCTGGATGCCCCATGCTCAAATATTGAACTTCATGTTTTGGCAAGGCTACTAGACCAAAACAAAGATGGAGAAATAGATTATCGTGAGTTTTCAAAAGGAGTCAGATATTTTAAGCCAGAGGAGGCTGTTCCTGACGATGGTCTTCCTATATTAAGAATCTGCAGAGAAGATCTAGAAAATTGTCCAAATTGTCAATTGAAGTTGTGGCAACCTCATGGAACTAAGTTTCCAAGGTGTGAATTGATCATTTTTTCGAATTGATAATGGAAATTTTTACAATTATGTCATCTACATAAATGAGTGACATCTTAATCCTGGCTCCAATAAAATGCTAAGAGTCGTAACCAGCAAACTGTTGGCGACATTCTGCGTTAGGTTTCTGATTTTATGCAAACACTTCCTTTCAATCGTTAGGACTGTCCCGATTGTGAATCGTAAGGACCGGTCACGACTTTGATGACTCTTCCGATCAAAGAAAAGTTTAATGGAAACATTTCTCGTAGTCACAGACACACCATTGTTGAATATGGTCACGTGCAGTGAGAGGCTAGCATTTCTGTCTATTGCTTTGTTTTTTTTTTTGTTTTTTTTCCTAACCATTATGTATTTCATTTCAGGTTCATACAGGCAGATTTGAAATTGTTAACTTTCCTTCGAGTTCACAACTACCCTGGACATTTTCGGATCCTTGTCCACACACATGTAACTGTACAGGGGCTGATTGACATCATCAATGAAAGACACGGAGAGACACTCCGGCACGTGAAAATCTTCGATGAAGACGATCAGGGCAATCGGATAGCTTTGGATCCGCATAAAACATTAGAGGACTGTGGGTATATTGGAGGGCCTAAGCCAAGGCCACAGAAACTCGAACTGATTTATGACTACACGACGGAGTTTCATGATTGTCCTTTGTTGATGGCTGACGATTATTTTACTCACGAGAACCCAAAACACTCTTGAGAATATGACCTTTAAGATTCGTTGTCATCATAAACATGAACATGAACATGAACATGAACATGAACATGAACATGAATTTTAAACATGAATTTTAAACATGAACATGAACATGAACAACACGATTACATTCCGGGATAAATCACTCTTGCTAACAAATTTTCATATTTGCAATAATTCCATTAAGTAATCTCTCTTAAACATGTCAATTCATAGATACCGTTATTATTTAATATTTTATACATTTTGTGTTTTGTTTCATGTAGGTAAAAATTACAAATTTTTGGCCTTCTGACCAGTGAGAATATATTTTTGAAATCATATGAAAGGATAAAAGTATTAAAATAACAAGCAGTGGCTCTTTAATTAATAAACATAAGTTTTATTTAGTAAATTAGTTTGGTGTTAATGTAGCATATATTTTAGATAAACTGTAATATGGGTTTGCGTAAACGATAATTTATTTCGTGTTCTAATCTTAATTGCCATTGTTAGCAAAATGATGAAACAAAGCGAAAATTTATTTCATTGTGATTCGAAAACAAAGCTCATTGCATTTTGAGAAAAAGTTCCGTTCGATCAGCTATAATGCTCACAACTAGGATTTTAAGAGGGCAGGGGGTTACATTTTAAGTAAAAGGCACTATATCGTCCGTAGTTGGTTGAGATGTCTAGCGTGTACGTCAGTTGCTGCATAATTTCCAAAATCATATCAAAAGCGCTTCTGAGATTAGGACGAAAACTTTTTCAAAGTTAAATTTCAAAAAAATTAGATCAAGAGAAATTTGAGCGAAGTTTCTGTCACTTGGCAAATCAAAGTTTGTTAATTGCAGTTAATTTCAAAGTTAAATTACAAAGTGCTTTTGTTTACTTTGATTAAAATTTGAAATTGTTTGTGACCCATAACCATAGTTGCTTATCGAAAGAGATAATATTAGCCTTTTCACTTCCCAATTGGACCAAAACTTACCAAAAACTAATTTATTCTTAAAATCATCAGTTGTGCTATTTGCTTGCAAGCTGTCTTGCAGCCACATTATGCATGCAAATGTTTCTGCTTGTAAATTTCCATAAAGGTTCATTCATCTCCTGCTTTTTAATCGTACAGTTAGGCGTGCTCTACGAAAACATAACGAATATGTTCATAAAGTTTGTTCTTGCATGCAATTTCTTCAAAAACGTTGAAAATTACTCTTCAATTTTTTCCCGCCTAAAGCTACAGTTATCTATGAGTTATCAGTATCAAAACCTTAGGAGGAATGTTATCAGTGTTGAAACCTTGATATAATCCACCACACCTGCTTTCAGAAACTTTTTTATTTTATCGTAAAACCTGTTAAAATTGCACAATATGCTTTATGTCCACACCATCTGCTTCAAAAATTATCCTCTCTCTCAGCTATTTTTGCAACAAACATGAAAAACTATGCCTAAACATTACAAATAGTGGCTTTTTGCACAAAGTAATCGTTGAGTCATTTTCGGCGCTTTTAAATAAATTGCATCCTTTTTTGAAACTGCCGGGCAATTTCACAGTGAAATACTTCATGCAAGACAGCTGCAATTTATTAGCAAATAACACTTAGGTAAAACCCAACACTGAAAACGGATTTATAAATTTAAATTTCTCCGTTAATCTTAATTTGTTCACATTGTTTTGCTTTGTCATGATATGATGGTAAGAAACAATATACTAAAGTCATGATAAGGAATAGATCATAGAAACATTGTAAATTGTTGGCCCGATCTGTGAACAAGTTGTAACAAATCTTGTCATTTGCAAACAGAAGATCTCATCTACCTCATCTGCTAACAGGAGCCTCTTTTCCTTCCAATTGACTGGCTTTCTATTTGTTTGAATGCATATTAACTGTACTCGCCTGCCAGGCTTCAGAAATGTTTCAAATTATGTTCGGAACATAATTTGTTAAACTAACAGAAACCAATTCAGATATCGTCTTTTCCTTCCCGTTACTGCTTTTCTATCTGTTTGAATGAATATTAACTGCGTGCTCGTCTGCTAGGCTTCAGAAATGTTTCAAATTATGTTCAGAACATAATTCGTTAAACGAACGGGGTCTACTTCAGATATCCTTTTTTCTTGCCTATTGACCGTCTTTATTTCTGTTTGAGTGGATAATCTTTCAAGCCAAAATCGGATGTGATGTCTGGTTGCCATGCAGCTGTTTGTAGTAAAGAAATACAAGAGTGAGTCAACACTGCTACCAGAATACAATAGACACACTGCAATTGCAGCAAATGTGTCCTTATTCAAGTCATTCACGTCTGGACTTTTGTAGCAAAAAACCATGAATAAAATATTCGATAAAATAAAACTTAGAACGATTCGAAAACCGAGTAGCATGATTCTCTTTTCTTGGTCATAACGAATAGCCTTTTGAGTGTTGTTGTTATCAGTAAATGCTCGATTTTGTTTCTTCACATTGAGAAATATGACACAGTATACTATCAATAACAAGATAAATGTTACTGTAAATAATACTGGAAGAACTCGTGGCATCACAAAGTAAGCAGGTCCTTTTCTAAACTGTATGTAGCCAATGAATATTGTAAGAACAAGTGTAAATGTCCATGTAAATGCTACTGCTTTTATCGTTCTTGATTTTTTCACGAATTGACGGTGTTTGAACGGAAAACAAATAGCGATAAGTCTTTCCAAAGTCATGGCCCAAACGACTGTCGAATTCCAAAAATACCCCAACAAAATGGCACCAAATGACACGCAATGAAAGATTATGCCATATTTCTCGATAAATGAAAGACATATCACTCTCGTAATCATCGACAAGGAAATGAACGAATCACTGTAAGACAGGCATAAAATCAATGTGGAAAATGACGAGTAAAGCTTGCCACTTCGAAAAAGCAATATTTGTTCGAAAATGTTGAGCAATAATCCGACTGTGGAAATTGCACAAAGCAAAGGATACACGAACATTACTAAAGAGCGTGTTTGAAATTTTTATTGTTATAAATGTTGCAATTTTCCCTTTATCATATGGTCTTTAATTTGATTTTTCAATAAAATGTACTTGAGCTGATCAAATACAGTTAGATGAAGATATCATAATATTCACAAAACTTTAGTTACCAAGAATATCAATCACTAGCAACAATAAATTGTTAACAAGAATATCTATCACCAGCAATCATTAGTCACCAAGAGCATCAGTCATCAGCAATCATTAGTCACCAAGAGCATCAATCATCAACAATCATTAGTCACCAAGAGCATCAATCATCAACAATCATTAGTCACCAAGAGCATCAATCATCAACAATCATACGTCATCAAGAATATCAACCATCGCCAATCATTAGTCACCAAGAGCATCATTCATCAACAATCATTAGTCATCAAGAGCATCAATCATCAACAATCATTACTATTAGTCACCAAGAACATAAATCACCAAAAATCAGTAGTCACCAAGAGCATCAATCATCAACATCAACAATCATTAGTCACCAAGAGCATCAATCATCAACAATCATTAGTCACCAAGAGCATAAATCATCAGCAATCATTAATCACCAAGAACATTAATCATCAACAATAATTATCACCAAGAACAGCAATCATCAAAAATCGTTAGTTGTCAAGAATATCAATCACAAAAAATCATCAGTCACCAAAAGCATCAATCACCAATAACCATTAGACACCAAGAATATCAATAACCAATAAATGTTGGTTGTTAAGAACATTAATCACAAGAAATCGTTAGTAATCAACAATCATTAGTCACCAAGAGTATCAATCACCAAAAAACAATCACCGAAAACATCAATCGCCAAACCTAAATCCTTTTGCAGGAATAGCAAAAATGTTTTAATCATGATTACAGAATTAAAAATTTCAATGAGCCTTTTCATCAAAAGGTTACACAAACATCCTATCTACCAATGTTTCTCCTCTCAGTTTTTTAAAGCAATTACAAACACATCGTTTCTACCAATGTTTCTCCCAGTTTTCAAGCAAATACAAACACATCGTTTCTTCTAATGTTTCTTGCAGCGTTCAAGCAATTACAAACATCTCGTTTCCATCAATGTTTCTCCCGGTGTTCAAGCAATTACAAACACATCGTTTCTACCAATGTTTCTCCCAAAATTACAAACACATCGTTTGTAATTTTCCAATTTCATCAACCAACAGTAATGTTATTATAAGTCTTTTCTCTTTGACAAAATATAAAACTTCAGTTCACGTGATAAGAACTAGCTGCTGGTGAAGTATTCTTTTCAAAGCAGATATATTTCATACATGTACTCTAAATGTGTTGAACACATTTTGTGTTATGCATCATGCAATAAAATTTAGAAATCCTTCTTTGTTGACGTAAATAATTTACATATATAACTATGTTTACTTAGATAATCTTCTGCAACAATCGAATTTAGAGTTGAGTGTCGATGCTCTGAAAACTTCAAGTGCTCACTCGAATATACAATGTTTTTAGCACAACTCGTTTTCAGTCTCTTATCCTACTGAACATTCCTAAAATTCTTTTATACTGAAAAATTCGCGCCACCTTCAGGAGCAATTAGTATGCAGCCAATTTGAAAGACAATCACCGGAAAATGCTTTGTGATTGTTTTGCACTGTTGTTGTTTTACGACAAGACGTTCATAGACAACAGTGACACTTTTGTGTTAGAAAAGTAAGCAGATTTACTTTGGAAAGCAATCAAATTACAATTATTTTTATCTTTGAAATATGGAATGTTGGAATGTTAGAACATAGGAATATCGTAATGATGGAATTGGATTCTTTGTTTACCTATGTTTTCTTTGAGGAGAAATATTCTTGAGGATTTTTGCCCATGATATAAATAATTTTCATGAAGAAAAACATAGAAAAAAACAAAATGACACATTAAATAAAATGTAAGGCAATTTGATACGAGGACGAAGAAAAAATGAACAGCAAACAAATAGGCTGACATGCAATATGCTACGACAACGTTTTTCAGCATAAAATATTCAAACTGGATTTTCTTCAATTCTTCCATTTCCATTCCCATCGACTGAAATTCTCCCTATCTGGTTAGATGACCTGTCAGACCAAAATCCGCTGCGGTATCTGATTGCCATGAAACTTTTTGTACTGAAAAAATACAGGAGTGGATCAAAACTCGCAACGGAAACTAACAGGCACACACCTATTGCAGTAAGTGGGTCCTTCCTCGTGTCCCTCAAATCTGGATTTTTGAAATAATTGACCATGAACAGACTATTTGAAAAAATAAAACTTAAGACAATTCGAAATCCCAGCATCATGATTCTCCTTTGTTGGTTATTGCGAATCGTTCTTTGAGTGTTGTAACTGCCATTCACAATGTTGTCTGAGGTATCTTTCACTGTAAATGCTTGATTTTGTTTCTTCACTTTCAAAAATATGCAACAATAAACTGACAATAACAGAACTAATGTTATTATAAATAGTACTGAAAGAACCCGTGGCACTAAAAAGTACTTATCTCCTTTTCTAAACTGTATGTAGCCAATAATTATTGTTAGGACCAGGGTAAATGTCCATGTAAATGCCACTGCTTTTATCGTTCTTGACTTTTTCACGTATTGACGGTGTTTGAACGGAAAGCATATAGCAATAAATCTTTCCAAAGTCATGGCCCAAATAATAGTCGAATTAAGAAAATACGCCAGCATAATAGCACCAAATGATAAAGAATGGAAAATTATCCCAAAATCCTCTCTCTCAAGAAGTAAAAGGCAAATCACTCTCCCAATTGTTGACAAACAAATATATGAATCACTGTAAGACAGGCATAAAATCAAAGTTGAAAATGATAAATAAAGTTTTCCACTTCGAAACAGCAATATTTGTTCTAAAATATTGAGAAACAATCCAATCGTGGAAATTGCTAAGAGCGAAATATGAACTGGATGAACAGCCATTACTGAATTTTGCTTGAATCTTTTTTGGTTTTAAACGTTGCAACTTTTCTTTAAGATTTTATTTGTTTTTATCAAATGCTCTTGAGCAGGGCAAAAACAGTTAGATAAAGATATGATTTTACAATGCTTGCACAACCTTTCCTTAAAAAAAAAACAAGAAACAATGCAAATCAACAAAAAAAGTGTATGTTCAGGCTCGATTTCTCTTTAGAAACTCTTTAAAACGTTTTGAAATGTCACTGGAAGTTCATATATCTTTGTGAAACAAATTTAATCCATAGTAAAACACAATGCTCAAAATTGATAACCAGAAACCTTCAACTGATAATCAAACTTTATGTCGATCACCAAAAATCATCAAGAAAATCAGTTACCAATACGATCAACCGTACTCTCAATCTTTGCAAGAACATGAACAAGAAAACGTCTTCGGTGATCACTAAAGTCAAAACTAAAAATGATTCTGTCTTTGTAAAAGCGTTACAAACACATTTCCTCCGCAAGGTTGATGTGTTAATAAAGCTATGAGATATGTTCTTTCAAATCAACAGAATATATTAAAAATTTTGTTGATTCTTCCAATAAAAAATATTGAACAATATAGCAGCGGTGAACAACGATGATCATTCAAAACAAATCTATGGCAGTATAGTTGTCAACATGTACCTTATGTATTATGCAACTCATATTGTAATGTATAAATCCATCTTTGTGAATGCAAGAATAAAATTTATACTTTAGAGCAAATATTTTGATTGTAGAAACAGCATATTTCTTTGACGTGTAAATGCAAGAATAGAGTTTATAGCAAAACTTTTGATTGTAGAAACAACATATTTCGTTGTGCAAATGAAAAGCCGTATTTTTCAAAGTCAAAATAGTGCCTATTCAACTTCTTGGGGACTTCATGCTCAGGTTATCCTACTCCTCGCTACTAATAAAACTGCTACACAATACAATACGATGCGATAGACGACTGCACTAAAGATTGTAGGATTAGATCTTTACCATGAGCCTGAGCGTCTGATCAATATACTTGTTAGGTTTTGAAGAATCTTGGTAAACATTCTAATTCCCTACGCCAATTTTATTTACGAATACATTTCAACAATTTTAGATAAAATTTAATGAAAATTGTTAAACAGCATCTTCTTCAGTATTGCGTCATCCACTGCCTTTCTCTCTGTGTGGTGCAATGATATTTCCGACCGAAATCTGTAGGTAATTTTTTTACTAAGGTGCAAACCCTAGTTGTCGAGTCTACTCAAAAACAAAAGAAATATCACCTCACCACCACTGGATTAAAATTACCTACAGAATGAAGTTAACAGCTGTTCCTAGCCTCTCCGGGGAGGATTTTCTCCATAGAATTTGGCACTAGTAAGGAGGGGGAAGGGAAGGACCCCCAGCCAAATCTGCAACAAATCTGCTTCGGAAGGAACTCATAAATATTTTCCAGTCCAAAGACCGAAAACAAAACCAAGGAATACAAAATAGAAAATATTTCTTATAATGACAATACTCATTTTTATGAGGGCCTTATCAAAACGTTTTTTTTTTTCATTAGTTAGATAAATGTTCAGCCTTATTTTGATCTAAAGATTAAGGAACTCGAGCCCCAGTTTAAAGTAATAGAAGAAAAAAGTTTCTTAAAGTAAATATTTAAAAAGGTTAAAAAAAACCTAAATCAATTATTTGCTCTGCGTGTTACAAAGTACAAAATTGATTATGTATGCTGACGACACGAGCATTTCATTTTCATTGAAATCTATTACGGAGATAAATGAAGCCATCAATTCGGACCTTGAAAGTCTTCAACGTTGGATGGAAGGTAATAAGCTAGAAGGTAATAAAATATGATTTTTGGTTCCTCGACTAACCTGAAAAAACATGACCTGGGCAAAGGAAATTCTATGATCAATCTGCATATAAATGAGAACAACCTCGATATAATTGACAGAAATAAGTATCATGGCGTTCAGATTGATTCACAACTTAAACGGACAGACCAAATAGCTTTTATTATTGGTAAGATCTCTAGAGCAATTGGCATGCTTAAGTACGCAAAAAAGTATCTCCCTTTGGAAATAATACCAAACATAATTGAACCGCATTCCAGAAACTGCTACTCGATGTGGGGATGTTGTGGAGCAGCCCTACTTGATAAGCTGCAAAAGTTGCAAAACCGTGTCGCACGAAATGGTACGATACGAATTGTTAGTAACGGCTCTTACGATGGTTTACAAGTGTCTCCACGGGTTAGCTCCTGAATATATGCAGCTATTGTTTACAAAACTATATGATAATAATTCACGGTCCCTCCGTAATACCAACACGGATCATAGAATACCGCGCTTTGCAACGGGCAATGGGCAACGTAGCTTATCATATCGAGGTGCTGTTGTGTGGAATAAGCCAAGCATAAAAATAAAGAAGCCCCTTCACTGGCCTCTCTCAAGAATTTGTTAAAACATTCTTTGAAAAACCAACGGTTACGAAAGTTTAATTTAAACATGAATATTTCTATGTTGTATATTGTTTTTGTTTTGCTATCTTTTATTCAAATTATTAATTAATTAGCTTAGGTTTTTATCTATCTTAGGTTTCTATTATTAATTAATTAGCTTAGGTTTTTAAATATCTATCACAATTTCTCCTTTCGGTATTTTGATACGAGGCTCGCTACCGCTGGTCACAAAGCACTGCTACTTTCTTTGTCCCTTACGTGTCGGCCATTGAACAGAAGCGTGAGAGGGCCTAACTGACAAGCAAAATGAGTGCTCTTACTGATTTGACCAACGTATTGACAAAACTTTACGATGAGTACAGTTCGAAAACACCGAAGAAGCTTAAGATTGTTGATGCATATTTATCCTACATTTTATTGACAGGGGTTATTCAGTTTTTATACTGCTGTTTGGTTGGCACTTTTCCGTTCAATTCTTTTCTCTCGGGGTTTATTTCTTCAGTTGGCTGCTTTGTTCTCGCTGGTAAGTAGATGTTTCGCGTATATGGGAAGTATATTCATACTTTTAGGCATAGAAAAGAAATATTATTTTAAAAGTTGTGCATGCAGCAAAAATAAAATAAAAACAGACCAAAAATGACAACGACGTACAACAAACAGTCTCGTGATTAAACTTTTCTCAATAACAGTTTCGTGTGTCATTCATGTCACTATCTATCTATATTATTTGTTTTCATATAAACTATATCATATTCTTTATTATATTTACAATCAATATTATGTTTTTATTTAACCCAATTTTTATTCTTTCAGGTTGGACTGTTAATGATGATAACTTAACAATATTTTTTCATGTTTTTCAGTATGCCTGAGGATCCAAACCAACCCAAGAAACAAGCAGGATTTTAGAGGATTGTCTCCCGAGAGAGCATTTGCTGATTTCATATTTGCACATTTAATTTTACACCTTGTGGTCATGAATTTCATTGGCTGATCAACAACAAGATTGGGACAACAAAAAGATTGGGACTAAAAATTTTGGATAAGAACTTGAGGGGTGTAATGAAATGATCATAAAAAGCATTCTTAAAATAGTAACAAAGCTTTTTATCGAATAAAGCTCAATTTTCATGAAATGATTTCAATTCTAATTCATTGTCATTATCTGCTTGGTTGTTATTTTTTGGGTTTTTTTAACAGTTTATGAACTTTAAAATGAATTGTTCTTTCAGAGTTAACATAAAATTGGTTTGTTTTCCCTGCAGTTCCTATCTTGTGATGAATCTATTTAGCTCTTCCTTTTCAAACTGAATTGTATTTTTTATTCTCTGAAACAATGACAGCAAAAAGTAATGTTTTCTAAAATGGAAGGTATTGATTACATGTTGTTAATGCAGATGAAACAAAGTCATCATATGTTACTTTTTAAGTGAACCAAAAAGAAGTCAAATTTTCATATTTCATGTGAAAGAAGAAGAAATAATTTTCTATTGAAATAATTTGAAATAATCATGTTCTATGAAGAAGAAATAATTTTTTTTTAAAACAAGTAAACAACTTTTTAATCAGTTCCAATTTTTCAATTTTATTATATTGATATTTACACTATAACAAGAGTGTTACCATATCTATCTACTTAAACTTGGCATAACATATTTGAGATAATGAGAATAACAATATTATGAAACAACCACAGGAAGTGGTTCATAACATACTTTCGGTATGGGTATATGTTATTCATTCAGGAATACTCTGGAATACTGAGGTATTAAAAATTTGCTATATTCTATTTAAAATACAAAATAGCTGAGATACTGAACTTTGTTGGTTATCATTGAGAAAAGGGAACTGCTAGTTCATACAACATCTCTAAGCAAAAAATATATTTCCTGCATGTCTGTATCTCATTCATAACATAACAAAGTACCCTATTACCCAGAATTCAAGCACATCTGCCTATAAGATTTTTGAAAATTTCAAGAACCAAACAGGTGCATACACCCTAATCCGGATAAATAGGGTATTTCATGGAAACAAGTCTTTTGTATCAGCTATTTGAATAAAATTTATGTTTCCTCTGTAATCTGGTGTTGCATTTGATTCAAAATTTCTTCATTAGGATATAATAGAAAATATATTCCATACCATACAACCCAACAAAATCAAAAAGTTGTCTCGTCTGAACCATCTGAACCATAAAATAATATTGCATAAAATATGCCAGTTCATGGAGCAAATGTAAGTAAATCAAATACCAAAAAAAAGCTTGCTTCTTCACTAATCTTGAATGAATAAGTTTTATAAAAATAAATATATATACCTAATTTAATACAATTTTATAATTACTATAAATAACATAATAAATAAATACAATTTATTTCAAACCTATTTCTAAATTCCATTTGGAACTAGCAAAATGTAACTGTATTATAAAATTTTTATCTCAGTCAGGGCGACACAAATATGTTTCATAGATGGAACAAATAAATATAGCATAATACTGAATAAATTTTCTTTTCACATGCACATTCAATATAATCCTTTTTATTTTCGTTTTCAAATATGTAGTAGATCATAATCCCACCCTTCCCTTTCATTGATTTAAATCAGCACTTGAATTGCAAATATTGAATCAATGTTCTGTTTCTTGAAGTTGTGAATGTCTGTAACATCAGTCTTATTCCACTGGCTTAATTATCACTAATGCAACCACGGACCTTAGGAGTCATGGTAGGTGATTTTTTATTTGTGTTTTTCTATTTTTTGGTTTCTTATCACCCATGGAATCAAAAATTGAAAGCACACCACAATTTCTAAAGCATGTGATACAACTGTCAATTGCTCACACAATTTTGAACTTAAATTTAATGGTCAATAGTAAATTCATACAACATCTCCAAGCAAAAAATATGTCTCGTGCGTCTTTATCTTGTTCATAACATAATAAAGTGTCAACTAAAATAATTCTTATAAATTATTAATAATTCTTATAAATTAAAATTTTGTATTAGAATGTATTATAGCAACACAACATAATATACCTGATGAAGAGCAAATCTCAATACATGGTCTTATTAAAATATATTTCAGTAAAACATTATTGTCATATTTTTAAAATTACTCTTATTTCAACCTAATATGTAAGGGTCAATTGTCAACAGAAACAGCTTCTTTCAATTATCATCAGTGCAGTTATCAAGTTCTGACAAAAGTTTAATCTCCGGTTTATTTCCATGCTCAAGAGGCTCATTGTTCTTGATCAGTTCCAAACAATGTTCAAGAGTATCAGGTACTGGTCTGCCTTTTGTTTCTCGCAAATGAAAACAAAATACACCAATGATTAAGTTTAAAACTCCAACCAATGCAAATGGAAATGCTGGGTGAATGTATTTTAATCCTGTCATTATGAAAGGAGAGAATGCTGCTCCTACACGGCTTGCTGCTATAAGAAGTCCCATTGTTTGTGCCCTGGTGAAGACATAATCAACAATATTCCAGATGTGATAACTGGTGTTGCACTTCAACTGTCTCAATTTATTTTGCAAAACAATGACAGTATGCTGTCTATTTACTCATGAAGTCTTCGCCAATACCACAACAACTGTTTTAGTAGCAACTCCAAAGAAATTTCAAATGTGTATAGTTTTACACGTTTAATTCCATCACATTTCATTCTTTAACATTCAATTTATTATTCTTTAATTTTGTCATAACTTTATCATTCAATTATACAACTAAGTAATAAGATGATGATATCACACCTTTAGTCCTATAACATGGAAAAGTTCTACTGAAATAGCAAACTCAATTTCATAACCTCTAGCTAGCAGATTGATAAAAGAATTTGGTCATTCTCAAATAATGCTCTCAGTCTTGGTAGTCTATTTTTTCCCACCTCATTCTTAAACTCAGTGGTTTCAACAGTGTGTGTATTCTGTCCTTAAATTTTCATGAAGACATTAATGACTGTACAAAATGATTGCCATGACAAGGCAAAGATTAATTTGACTCCATAAATTATAATTGATAATGTATACAGCAAATAAATTAACAAACATTGAAGCCAATACTAATATTTAGCTTAATTGTTGATGAGTGAAAGTCTCACCAATCCCTTCCTCGTTTTTTACAAGTTCATGCAAAATGTGAATCAAAAAATATTTGAGAAGTTAAAACTTGTGGATAAGCTGGCATTCAATAGTTTAAAAAAAATCATATTGTAATAGTAGCACTTACCTGACAACAGTAGCACTTAGCTCAGCAGACCATATATACAATGCATTAAAATACAATGCTACAGCAAATTTACCAAGCATCCCCAAAGCAACTCTGGCATTTTTGTAAACTGTAAAGAGAAAAAAGTAATGATGTAAAATTCAAGATCATCTTTTCCTTTCGTCTCTTTATTTATCTGCTTATTTATCTCTTGTAATGGTTTAAAGTTTGAATATAAAATGTTTCAGATTCAAAATTATGCAGTATATAAATCACACATTTTGGATTGGGAAAATTCACAAACAAATTTAAACCTGTAAACATATGGATGACTTACCTGAACTTGAAAGCTGGAATGGAACAACAGCAACTCCAAGAAGAGCAAACCCAGCAAGGAAAATGTTCAATACAACTGTGATCCGCCTTCCATATCTAGAAGATAATATTCGAATTTCAAATTAATTAAAGATGGTTTTTTGGACAGAAAGATGCTCATTCGTAAAATAAAATCTAAAATGCAAAAAAATTTGTCTAAAACACAGCAAAGAAAAAGTAAAAAACAGCCTTGTGTCTAAAAATAATATTAAAATTGCAAATTCATAAAAGGACATTATCCAGCCATTTTTCAGAACAGAAAAAGTTGTCTAAAATATTTTACCTGTCAGTCAAGACAATAACCAAAATGTTTGCTGGAAATTCTACCAATGATGTCAATGCAAAGTCAGCATATAAATGACCTCCAAGATCATTTGAAGCCAAGGATACTCCATAAAATGAAATACCACTTATAAACCTAATAAAAAAACAAAAAGTGCTGATTCAAGTTTTTCATAAGCAAACCAATAATGAAATTCAAAATTTCCAATCAGTTTTGAAATTTACCAGGTAGGGATAAGCATTAATCAATGCAAGAAACTTCTACTTAAAGTTTGATACCTGTTTGCCAATATTTACACAGAGTAGTTCCTGAGCTATACCAAAGTAAACCCAACATTAATGGCTTCTCAAAGCCATAATATAGTGTTTTCAACAGATAGCAGCCAACAAAAATCTTCTATTTTTTGTTTCAATAACCATAACACAAGTTACTATTGAGTAGATTTTGGCAAACAAGGGATCAAACTATAAAAGAAAGCCACTGATATCAAATTCATGCTAAAACAGAATTACATAAAAAACACCAGAGCAGCTTTGCAAGTGGGGACTTTTCATGGGCTGGGCCACTGGCATGCATTTGATGATATTCGTCCTCCTCAACAAAACAATAAAGTGACATAAACAATTTCATAACTGTCCTCTAATATTTCACAACAAGAATTATACCACATTTATACTGTAATATTATCCCCTATCAATTTATTTTGAGCATGATAGTATTGGTATAGCCTATAATCAATATATCAACTAAAAAATCTTACCAACAAAATAGCTGGATAACAGTGTAGACTGCAAGTGCAGGAGGGCAAAACAACTCTGAGATGGTAGATTTAGATTTAAAATTAGAATTCATTGAATAAAGCTCCTCTTTACCATTGCCTAGTGTTCTTCCATTCATTAAAGCAATTTCTTTCAATATCTGCATTGCTTCATTCAGCCTTCCTTTCATCCTTAACCACCGAACTGATTCGGGAATGTATCTACAATGAGAAAATTGCATTTCAGTTAATAAAAATGGTTATTATTTGGCAACTCATACAGCCCTACAATTCAGTCAATCAGTGTGTATTTTAGCAAGAACAATAGAATAAAAGAAATGAGACAATTCTTGTGTGTGTGTGCACATAAGTTTCAAAACTGGATTGTAGGTGTGTGATTTATTGCATGCATTGAATTTCCCCCAAAAAACCGTTTTTTTTGTCTAAATGTTTGATTATACAAAAATTATCAAAAATGTTTATGCAAGTACATGTGAAAATTATTACCTCCAGCTGAGTATAATCACAACAAAAGGCAAAGAACAAGCAATTTCTAGATGTCTCCAGTTTTGTAAAAAGTAAGCGTATACAGTCATCATAAGCAGTGCCATTGTAAAATAAAACCAAATAACTGTACCAGATGCAGACCGAAATCTTTCTCCAACCAATTCAGTTGCAAGAATAAAGACATTAATACATCCACCTTGGCAAAAGCCAATAATGAAGCGAGAGAGTATAATGAGCCAAATTTCATTTGCCAAAGAACTGAGTGCAGCACATGTGATGAGCATTAACACTGATGGGAATAAGATTTTCTTTCTTCCAAACTTGTCAGAAAAATATGGCAAAACAAGTCCACCAATTGTCCATCCAACAAACAAAATACTGTTAGCTGTGAAAGAAATCATTTCTCTTTCGCAAACAAGGTCAAACTGTGGATAAAAAAATATTTATATTAAAAACAACCAGTAAACTCAATGAAACAATTTCAAAAACCATTTCAAATTTTCAAATCTGCTAATTATTTTGATTGAAATAATAAGATATTACGATAGGGCCTCCCCTCTCATTAGTCTACCTACTTAGAGAGCTCCTCCTCTAAATTATTCTACTACAACACACAGATTATATTAATTCTTCTATAGTTATTATCATGCCTGTACGTTTGAGGCGTGCGATCGCACGCACACGCCTAAAGTTTTCAAGGCGTGCCTTTGATTGCATGTGCAAAGCTCTATTCAGAACGAGAAGAAGAACGAGACATCGACCTTGACATGAGAGAGCGTGTTCAATGATTGTTAAAAGTGTAATATGATATGAAGATTGATTGACCCTGAGACTCCTTTGGTTTGCCATATATGATATTGATGAACAAATGCCTCAATCCATTAATTCACGGTATTTTACTGTCCCTGAAATTGCATTTTTAGATTGTAATTCTCAGAATTTCTCCATTCTCCATACTAATATAAGGAGTCTTTCACTGCATCGCGATGAACTGATTTCTCTTTGTGTTCAGAGTAAAAAGTCTTTTGGCATTATTGGAGTATCCGAGATGTGGAATTCGGAACAAAATCAAATTCTAACGAGTGTTGCTATAGATGGATATAAACTTTATGACACACCATCATTGAGTCAAAATGGAGGTGTAGGATTATATGTTAAAACATCTCTTGTTTCTGAACCTCATATGGATCTTAGTTTTAAATGTGATGAATTTGAAACTGTATGGGTCGAAGTTGAGAAAAAAAATGACACAAACTTTCTGTTCTGTTGTGCTTATAGACATCCAAATTCTGATATAGATATTTTTACTACTCATCTCCAATCGACTCCCTAAATTAATTAATAAACAGGTTTTTATCATGGGTGATTTCAATGTTAACCTTCTTAGCTATGATTATCATACACCCACCAACAATTTTATTAATAATTTTTTCTCAAACAATTTTATACCTTGCATTAATCACCCAACCAGAATTTCTGATAACTCGTCAACAATTATTGATAACATATTCATCAACTTGAAT
>JAYJMH010021260.1:0-19508 GCA_036873815.1 Phacellophora camtschatica
AACAACTTATTTTTAAATTTCGTTTTCACGACTAAATCCAGCATGCTCGATATGTGCAATGAGCAAAAAATGGGTTTTGGCTTGAGTTGACCTTTAATGCCAATGCATGGTTACACGGAATGAAAGTGTAAATTTAGTGTTTCTGCAAAACCAGAGTGTTTGATAATGACCATAAATGTCAAAATCATATGACCATTACAGATGAATTTTTGAATACATTTTGTCAACTTTCAGCTGAATTTATGTAAGATCAACATTGATGAGGATGTTCAATTCTGAATAAACTGTCAGAAAGGAAAGTAGACTTACTCAATAATCAAAATATTCAATATAACTGCTTTTAGTCACAGCAAAAGTTTTCATAATAAATATAAAATATCTAAAATATTTTTGCTATTTCCTTGTTACCATTGCCTAAAAACAGGAATTAATTTTTAATGCATCGCTGTGTATTGCCATTCATTGACCAAAATTGTCCAGATGTTAATTTTCCTTAGCCATAAACAAGCAATTTTCAAAATTAAATTAGAAAGAAAAGCGTCTGGTTTTGAGGAAACACTAAATTTGAGGATATCATTAGGCATGACTCTGTGATGATCAAGTGGATTTAGCCAACCAAGGTATCAAGTTAAAATCTCTTCTAATAAATAAAATCAAAAACAGAAATCATCCTCTAAAATAGGTTTGTTTTTTTAGGACAACCAGCCGATGAGAGGGGGGAATTTCGCAAAACAAAACATTGCTGTTTCAAAAATGACAAAGCGATATGTCATTGTAAAGAATAGATTTCAACACCTCCAACGCAGGCAAGCAAATCATAATAAACAAAATCATAAAATTTAGCTGTCTCTGTTAATTTCAATCGGATCGAGTGCACTCAGTGTGTGAAATCTATTCTTTTAAATCGCAAATCATATTGTCATGTTGGAAACCACAACGTTTTGTTATCAAAATCCCCTGCTACACCCAGTACATTTTATGACTTGTTCTTAAAACAATAAATTAAATTTTCATCAAACATTTCTTACCATAATGGGGCTCGAATGTCTCTGGAGAACCGGCCAAAAAGTCTTTCAGTTTAAAATCATTAGCGCCTTCAGCTAAAATAAAATTAAAAAATCTCAAATAAAACTATCTATAAAGCCATCTACAAAACTGCTGCGCATGCGTGCGCTTACACATTGCTTTGCTGCAATGAATGAAAAATTAAAACATAACAAATAATTGGATCGCGTGTAAAAAAGGTTAAATGAATATAAATTTATAGATTTACCTGGGGGGGGGGTAATTAAAAGCAGATCAGGGCGTCAAAGGGTATAAAATTCAAAATCGCATTCAAGACAGCCCGGAGGATTTGAAAGCTCAGGAAAAATATGGCCTCTAAAGCTAAGGGTCTTTATTGTAGTGTTTAAAATCTGCACAATTTTCTCATATTTGGGGTGTGTTTCATTGGTAATAATAAACCTACCAAATTCAGGAAATATTAGACTTTGCAGAGACGGAAACATATTTTCCAATCAAACACAAAGCATATTAAAATCGGTAAGTTTTCAATGAAAAGTCTGCGAAACCTTCTGCCTTTCGGAACAGAAGGAAGCCTACCGTTTTCAGAATTCCGAGTCTACAAAGTCAAACCTTTTTCAGAATGAATTAGTACCATTCAAACACACTTCTGTTGCACGGGTATCGAAATCTTAAATGTATTTCAGTCTATAGTTTTTCTGTCATTTAGAAATCTGAAAAACTAAATACGAATACAATACATAACAAGTGGTCGCCTAGCTTCCACTTCATTTCTGTATTTGTAATCTTGATCTCAGTTTATGAAAAAGAAATCATAAAAATTTACAAACTTTTGAAGCCCTTCATAAGCTGAGAATCTGGAGCAGATTGCCCAAAGATGTATTGGATTAGGCTCTTACATCTCTGCGACAGATTTGACGTCACTCCGGCCAATAGGAACTAAACTTTCTGCCTCAAATCTGGGTTTCTCATGAATTAATTTGAATTCTCGACAAAAACAAAAACCTCTTTAGTTTACCAAAAACCTCAAAAGTTTACAAAACGATACTACATATGACATGATATGCACGGCAACCCTGTGGCCATTAAAACTAATAAGATTGAATTAAAATCCTAAGATAGAACATTTTAAACAGTAAAACATTTTACTAAGATACAGAAATATTAAACATTATACTAAAAGTGGAAATATGCAATATGCAAAATACAATCTTAGGATATGCGCAATCCTGATTCCAAAGAAAATGTGTAATCTTAGGATATGGGTAAATGAAATATGCAATCTTTAAAAATCCCAATTTCATAGGAAATAGGCAATCTTACGAAATGCGCAATATGGAATATGCAATCTTAAGAAATGTGCAATCCTCATTCCATAGGAATATGCAACCTTAGGAAATACGCAATATAAAATATGCAATCTTAGTAAATGTGCAAACCCCATTCCATAGGAAATATGAAATCTTAGGAAAGGCGCAATATGAAATTTTAAGAAATGTCCAATCCTCATTCCATAGAAAATATGCAATCTTAGGAAATACGCAATATGCAATCTTAAGAAATCTGCAATCCCCATTCCATAGGAAAATGCAATCTTTGGAAATACGCAATATGAAATATGCAATCTTAAGAAATGTGTAGTCCCCATTCCATAGAAAATATGCAATCTTCGGAAATACGAAATGTGAAATCTTACGAAATGTGCAATCCTCATTCCATAGGAAATATGCAATCCAATCTTACTGCATATTAACTCATTCCAACGCATTCCAAAAAGTTGGCGTTCTCAAGACCAATTTTGTTTTGCGATGATGGACTTATCAGTCTCTTTTGACAGGAGTGACGTCAAATATGTAAAAGAATGCAGGGAAATAAGGCCCCCTCGGAGCTGCAGGGAAATAAGGCCCCTCCACTCACCGCGTAAAGTAAGCCCGAATCCTTTACAGTGCCATTTCTTTCTCCAAAGAACATATTCAGAAAAACCACCAGGTCCTGCACAAATGTCCGCAAAATAGAGAAGCTTGTTGGAATCCACAAGGCACTTTCCATTCTCGTCTCTCGGGTCAGTAAAAATAAAGTCAAATGTTGCATCGAACTCGGCCATTTTCATAGCAGCTCTATTTTGAAATATTGATCCTCTTATTGTCTCGTGGGGGTTAGAACGTGTCCGTGCTTTCAAAAATTCGTCGTTTCCGAGCATATCAAATACGTCCTGAAATAAATGTATTGTTACTATCCTAAAAATACGTCTAAAATACGTCTCATACGTTCTAAAAATAGGTCGTTAAATAAATGCGTCCCATAATTGCGTCCCACAATAATACAATTTCTGTTTACATCCTGAAAATAAATAAAAAATAAAAGTGAATAAATAAAAGAAAATTTAAGAATAAAAGTAAATAAAAGAAAAGTAAAGTAAGTAAAAGAAAATTTATAAATCTAAAGTAAATAAAATAAAATTTACGAAATTATCGAGAAAATGCATTCATGATTGACTAGAATTACGCAAACAAAATTTTTCACTTAGTCTTTTTGGCGCCAATCATCTGAACCGCCAAAATTCTCATCACGTGATAAAAAATCTTTCTATTATTTTTCTATGTATACAAACAACGTCTTTTATTTCATTTAGCTTGAAAATGATGTTATGATGACATCGAAACGTCGCTTATTATTATCATTAATATTTATAATTAAATGTTACAAGAATAATATTCTTATTCAAAACAAAATTTAGCGTGGGAAATTGATGAATTAAATTAATTTAAATGTATTTAAGAAGGCATCTATCATGAAAGTAAAAAAATTATATTGCCACTTTTGCTGTTAATTAAAATAATAGTTTTTTTATATTTAATATCACATTGCAAATTAAGTTTTTAATATTATCATTGTCAACTGCGAATTGTATTTGGTAGCAATCAATTTTCACGTGGAAAGACATTTTAAAAACTAGTTTACTAAAGGACAACCATCCTATAAACACATTATAATAAAAATATAGCAATGCAACCCAAAGATAGAGCTGAGATGTTACATTTTTTTTCTTGAATTAGACTTGAATTTTTTCTTAAATTTTCTTGAATTTTTTGTCAAATTCAAAGCAATACAAAACTTTTACGTTTCTAAGGAATTTGGCCTTAGGCAGCCATGACGGCAACGTCAGCTGAAACGTCATGTTAAGTCGCCAAAATAAACCACATTTCAATCTGCTTGGATAGCCACTTTTCTTACTTTTTCCATATGAACTTTTCACTTTTTCCGAAGATTTCCACATTAATCTATTTCGGAATTCGACGCGTAGCAACAACTGAAAACATACAGTTGAAAACTGAAAATATACAGTTGTGGCGAGGTAAATTCTGAAGGGCAACTTCAAGATCTCATTGGGGATTTACGTTTGTCCTCTTTCAGTTTATCATTTGGAAATTAACCATCGAAAACAAAAGGATACAACGTTTTTGTTGACACAGCCGTGGTCGTTGCTCAACGTCCATATTTTCACGGTCAATGCAAATTTCAAATATACGTAGAAAATGCAAGTAAGAAAACACAAAATGGTTCCCAAACTTTGTTTGCAGAATCTAAATCAAGAATCAAAAATGAAATATCTCAAAAATGGAGATTTGGAAACTATCGTCATTAATATTATTATTATGGCAGCTTTTCTCGAAAAGGTGCATTGCACAGCCATTTTTAGGAAAACTCAAAATAGAGAAGTGTGCCTAATATAAGAGCTTTCAGTGTTGATTTAGCTTCAGTTATCTGGAAACATTGTTATCTCGAGAAAAAAATTCAAAAAACTGCGAAAACAGTTTTCCTAAAATCTGATAAATTTCCGCAATGACGCCTTTAACATAAAAAGGTGGATTGAAGTAGATGTAACCAATGATAATAATACTTTGACGAAAATAATTGAAATTTTAATACCGGGTGACTTAAAAAAATGTTCACACGTTTGAAAAATCACTAAAATTCGATTTGGTTACCAACCTTAAAAAATTATCTTCCAGCACCATGAAATTATTTTCCAGCACCAAATTAATTTTATAAATCATGAATTTTGGTAACATAAAAAGACAATGACGTAATTACGGTTAAAAAACTAAATTTGAGCTATACTAAATTTGAGTTATAATTATAAAAACATACTCTTTTTGGTAACAATATAAAAAGTTGGGGATTAACAAAAATTTATTTGATGATTACTAAAAATCTCATTGATTTTCAGCTAAAAGATTCAACATTTTGGTAGCAAAATCAAATTTCGGTGATTTTCAAACGTATGAACATATTCTAGGGCACCGCATATTTTAATTCTATTGAATACAAAAATAATTATTTTCACGTTCGAAAATTCGATAGTTAACAAAATGTCACGTTTTTGGTTGGTTAATTCAAATCAATCAGGTGACAATTTTCTTTGCGTTATCTTTCAATTTCGTGGGTGCTAATAGGAAATTATTAGATGTTAATAGCTGAATATACACTACGATTTTTGACTCGATGTCAATTTTTTGCATCGCCTGTGAAAAGAGCGGCGTTAGCAAATTGACTCCATCGGTATCATTTTAATTCTCTTTTTATCCTCGTTTTGGGTATACGGTTTTGAAAAATTATTTATTTGCTTCACTTTCAAGAAAATTCTGAGAAAAAGGCAAGAACACGACGCAGTCAAAAACATAATACCTTCGAAACGATTTACACTCAGGCGATTCGTTAACCTTTTTACACCGTCCTCGGAAATAAATGGTTTCACATTACAATGACTGGGTTAAAAAATTGACATCATTTCAAACACTCCAGTTAATGTCAGCATGTCCATATGCAGTATGTCTACAGTAGCCATGACATTTATACAAAAATGGAAAAAAATAAAACAAACAAACCTTTCCACTTAGAATACGTTCAATCACAACAGAATCACAAAAATTTCTCTCATCATCAATGGTCTCTTTTCTCTATTAAAAAATGTTACAATCTTTATACAATGCAATGTTACAAAACAAGTAACAATCTTAAAAGTAAGAGCATGAATATACTTCAAAGGTTTGGTTATACACATTTTTTCAAAAGAAACTTAGAAAGCGCTTCAGTGTTGAAAGCACTTTGAGGAAATTTCATTAACTTGAATTCCAAATTCTCTGTCGAATCAACCAAAAAAGCGGGGGAAGTCAATGCCCCGTCGAGACAGGGTCCAGAAAATATTGTTGTCCTGTCTTTGAACAGTACAAAAAAAGTGCCTGCCCCGTTGCAACTATAATTATAATTTCAAGTCAAAATATAGTCAGTTTCCTTTTACTTCGTATGAATACAAAATTATGAAGAGAAATAATATCTATACAGGCTGAATACAGAAAGTTTCTTAACTTTCCAACAACTCCAGTACTGGTATCTTATGGACTGATTTCCTACAAAAAGATGTGTGTATTATTTAATATTAATGATAATAATGAGCGACGTTTCAAAGAATATATTTATTATGGATTTAATAAATATATATTCTATGGCTTCAAAGAATATATTTATTATGGATTTAATAAATATCGTTAAATTTGACTATACGTAACGTTTGCCCATTTATGTCCGACATTGCAAGCAAGTATTTTCACGACAGAATCCTACTGCATTAAACATTGTCATTTATTTTATGTATTCAATTTTTTCCTTAATCTGAAAACACTCACATTAGTTCTGCTAGTTTTAAAACCACCACAGAGTGTCTTGTATATATTTTTACCACAGAGTGTCCCGACAATAATGTTATATATTTGATATGTATAATTTACCAACAAAGATGTTAGCTTACTGTATTTAATACCATATGGGCAATGATTCTTAATAGTTCACAGACAATCTTCCTACATTTGATATCATCTTGAAAGTAGAAGCATGCATTTAAACAGCCTAATGTAATCTGGTGTTTGAAGATGTATATTTCAGTTCCCAAAACATTGATTTTAAGAGTAAAATACCAAACTGTAAGTTAACCTTTCAATATTGCACTGATATTATAGTAAATGCATTAAGACAGTATCTTAGATCAGACTCTATCAAATGTGTTATCATCTTTTGGGGACACTAAGTAGGAATTTTTGGGACACCAGGTACATTTTAATGATATTTCTATGCGTCTTGCTTACTGGTCCGATTTCCAACCAATTCCTCATCTCATCCAATTCTGGTGGCTGCATGTCGCATGATGGTATCCAAGAAGGCTCTGGAAATTCCTCCTAAAACAGTCAATAAACAAGTTAAATTATCAACAATATATCAAAAATAAATTATTAGAAAAACACACATTGGTTAATACCACACATCTAAAACTGTATATATTTCAAATTTCAAGAGAAAAAAAAGCTTCACCGTAAGTTAAAAAAGAGCCTTTGTTTTCCTTTGTTGCTGTGCCAAGAAGATTGCAAATGTCACAGAAAATATGGTGACTGAATGGTTTTCACAGTTGTTGTTAGATCATTGAAGTTAAGCTTTGTCCAGTGTGGTATTGACCAAACTACCTCACTTTTAAATCCCTCAGAGGGAAGTATTTAGCTGGTGGTCCCATACCAAAAGCAGCATGCATTCTAGATCACCCAATATAGTATGTCATACAATGTCGTCCTCCGTATGACTTGAACTAAACATGCACATTCAGCAAATAAAACCAATTACCGACAAGATACGGTTGGTGTGTACAATACCAGCTTACAACTTAATACCATACTGGTTACCTCTTCTTCCTCAAGGGACCATTCTGCACCTTCGTCAGCCTCTAAGCCTTTCAGTTCCAGTCCCAGACCTCTTCTGCCTCTCTGCTTCGAAGACTCAATAATACTAACTCTTCCCTGTTGATGTTTTCCAAGACCTTTGCCTTCAACATAACCCATATTTGCCTGTGGCAGAAACAGTGTAAAATATTTACAACTTACAAAAGTAATGTAATGCACAGCCAAATATAGTACATGAAGGCAGAGTAACTTTAGTGTCTTATATATAAAATTTGTTTAAAGGATATTGAAAAAATATATAAATACACCCTGCACGACCGAGAAAAAGCAGGAGCCTAATTTAACTAAGTTCTTATACTATGAAATTGACTATAAACGATTGTGAAACGATTAATAACAATAAGATACTAGATATGCAAAATGGTTAGAACGAGAATAAATGATAAGTCTATATTTGAAATGATAAGGAAGCAAATTGCGCAAAAAGCAATATTCAGTGTGGTCATGCAACAAGATTTATATGAGTTCTAAAAATTAAAGATGGTAATTAACATTGTCTTTTATTTTAGAATCGGAGATTATTTTATGAAATACGTCTTCTTGATATGTAGTTAATTTATGCAGTTTGAGCTAAAAGGTTTAAAATCTGATATATTTTTCATGGTTTTTGGCAAAGAATTCTATAACTGAGTTCCTTTGGTTACTAACAGTTTGTTACCCTATTTTGTTCTAGATTTTGCAATCCCTGTTTTGTCTAGTATTATATTTGTGAATGGTATAATTGTTTTTGGACATAATCATTAAATACTAGCGGAATTGATGTTTGATTATATTTTGATTGATGCATGAACTTCAGTAATTTTGCTTCATGTTGATCCTTTATTTTGATTGATGCATGAACTTCAGTAATTTTGCTTCATGTTGATCCTTTATTTATAGGATACCCATTGTTTTTTTTTGCATTAAATTTGTTGAGAATAGGCGATCTCTGAAATTTAAGATTTTCAGTATCCTGTTTTGAATTATTTGTAGTTTATTAAGGTTATTTTTTGTAGCAAATCCATATACTCCAAGTCCATAGTTGATTTTATATCTAAAATAAGGCATCAAATATCAATTTTAAACATTTTATTGAAATGTAGTGTCTCAATTTAGAGACCATTCACACGTCTTTGATATTTTTATTATAAATTGTTGATATGTGTTCGTTCCATGTTAGTTTAGAGTCAATCACTAATCCTAAGTATTTTAGTTTATATACTCTTTCAATCTTATCATTCATTATAATTTCGACGTCAATTGTGTGGGATTTACCGTTAGTTGGCTCAAATAAACAATAGTTTGTCTTGTCAGTATTGATCCTCAACTGGTTTGCCCTCGAGCAGTGTGATAGACATTTTAGTTCAGCATTCAACTTTGAAGTTAAGTTTGATGTTCTTATCAAATATTTGTAAAATATGGAAAATATTTGTGTCGTCTGCAAAAATACCCTAAGCTCTAATGTCAATGAGTTCGCCATATCATTCACCTACAAAGTAAAAAATATCGGACCCAATACGGATCCTTGGGGCACCCATTTTTTCATGGCGAGACAAGGGAGATTTTTTCCATTTTCGAATGTATATTGCTGGCAGTTTTCAAGGTAACTTTTAAACTAATCATGTACTATTCCTCTGAATCCATAGTGCTCGAGCTTGTGCAGGAGGATATTATGATCTATTGTGTTGAAAGCCTTGGACAAGTCCAAGAAGACCCCAATTACAAATTGATCTGAATCCAAGCCTATGTAGATATTTTTTATAGTTTCCAATAATGCATGAGCTGTTGAGTGACTTTCGCGGAAGCCAAATTGCAGTTTATAGAGTATTTTTATGAATGCACTTATTCTTCTTGCGATTCGTTCGAATATCTTTTCAAAGCAAGGCAACAAAGAAATTGGTCTGTAGTTTTCTGGAAGTTGTTTCTCCCCGCTTTTAAAAACTGGAAACACTGGAATCACATTATATACCTTTCTTAAACGATAAAGCGGTTTATACAAATTTTCTACCGATGCCTTGATTATTTTATTTTTAATGCCGCTTATTTTTAATCACCTTGGCACTTTTTGTTATTCATCTTTTGGATTTCTATAAGAAACTCACTGTCATCGATGGGTTCTGAGAAAAAAGACCTGTTTGTTGAGTTTTTTAAGTAATTTGAAAAATGATTCGAAGGATAGATAATTGTTCTGGCTGTATTTTCACCAACAGTGCAGAAATCTTCGTTAAGGGGGGAAGCAATATTACTGTTTGTCTGGTATAGTTTCCCTATACTCCACCGAATATCCGATCTTCACCAGAGTCAAAGTAAATGTTGCACATGGCGTACCTAGGAGGCTACTCTGCTAGTTTTACGAATTAAAATTTATTTCAGCTAACCACTAACACTCTGTACGAAATAGCTATTGTAGGTAATGTACATTATTTGATAGATAGATAGATGATATGTTATCATACAGGGTGTCCCGAAAAAATCTTACATTGGTTTTGCAAATATAATTTGAAAGAACGTTTTGAGCATCATGTTGATGTTAACGATTGGTAAGTAAACATTTTTTGCAACTAAACAAGATGAAGATTTTTTGTGATCCGTGATTGGCCCACTCAAAGGGTCAGTGAGCTGTGAAATGAAGATATTTTACATGAAAATGAATGAATTCGTTAGAACCTATTTTCATTTTTTCTGTATAGTATAAAATATCCTTATTCCATCATGAGGAAGAGACTTCAGGCTAGTTTCCATTTGATCTGTAAATGGCTTTGGTATCAACATGATCTCTTGTCCAGATGTTCAACTCCCTCCCTTGTCCAGATGCTCAACTGGTCCCTTTCTATTGGGCATTTTCATGACAGCTGGAAAACTGCACGGGTTGTGTCTATTCTCAAACAAGGGTCTACTGCTGATAAGTCAAACTATAGGATGATTTATTTCAATTCTGTAAAAAGTTTTCATAATAACTCAATTAACAGAAAATGAAATAAAAAATTTGGGTGAAGGTACACTTTGAGTGTTTTCAAAGTGTTCATTAAGTGTAATCATATTTTTGTATCATATTTATATGTTATATGTTATATGAAGTATGAAGTGATGACAACTTGCAATTATGTAGCCTGTGTGCAGACTTTACTTTGTAAAAAAAAACAGGAAAGGGAAAGGTTTTTTTTTACTTTTCTGTTTTTTTATCATGCAGGCTAGCAATAACCTGCTCGATTTATTTATTCTAACAACTGATACTGTGCATCAAAACCAGGTCACTATTGAACTGGCAAAATTACATCGTTTTTAATAAGCTGGTGAAATAATTTGCCACAATAAATTTATCCCTTCTTGCACATGGGAATGTAAAAATGAGCTTGATTAGTAACACACCCACTCAAATTTTGGTGACTTTCAAATGTTAGAACTTTCTTTCGGGTCACCCGGTATAAGAAAAATATTTTTTTAAATCAGTTACCATTAGTTTCTGTGCCAGGTTGCTGTAATTTCCTTGAGAACTATGAGGCTTCTCATCATCCAGTTCTTTTGAAGTAGTTTCATAGGACTCTAAAAATTATCAAATTGAAATTACACACTTTGTGGCTTTCATCAATTTTTATAAAAATCATATATTTTCTGAGCTCTAACTTTTTGCAGCTACATAAAAACTTTTCTGAAGAGAGATTTAGAAAATTCAATGTCTTACAGTAAATTTTCTGCATTTCCATATTTTTTTATCAAAGTTTTCATTTGATTTAGAAATAATATTTTGTTTACCTAAAGGTAATGTGCCCAAATATAAAGGTAGAGAAACATTTGACATGCCTGATTGGCGTGTTACAAATTAAGACTGTATTTTGCCATGTATAAGATAAGATGCACCTTTTACTGCAAGTTTGGGCTATAAAAATGGAATGCTAGTAACAGTGATTATGTTTTATCTTGCAACTTACTCTTTATCCCAGTTAAACCCCCAAATCAAAGTATTTACATTTAAATAATTCGTTAATTTTTAAATAATTAAGCATCAATGGAAAATGTTTTCATAACTCGGTGCATCAAATATATTGCCCAAAATTAGTAGAATTTTAGTGTCTGAAAGACATAACAATGATCAATTTGAAGCAATATATAAATCGCTTTTGCTTTCATATCAAAAAGAAAATGAAAAGAAAGTCTGTAAAAGTCTGCAAAATCAATGCCAGTGTAAGACAATCTGTTTTGAGCAAACAATAAAAATCAGGTAAACAAGTTATTAAAACAAATAAATTTGAATTTTAAAAAGCTTTAATTTGAAATGCACACAAAATATATTCAGCACACAACTGTCTTCTGCAAGCATCAGATCAGAAACTTTGTGCATGACAGTGCATTAAAGTGCACACACAAGCACATTGTCTAATGTCTTTTGTTCTGTTGTTTTTGTTGACAATACAAACTTAAGTTATTCTTGGTGCGCAGAGAGCAAATTCTCCAGACTGGTGCATGCACAAACAATAAAATAATGAGTCCGTGATTTATTATTTATTTATATAGATAACGTCAGAAGGGTATCAGAAGTTCTTGTAAATTAAAAAATTAAAACAAAAATCTAAACCTAAATCTAAAGGTTAGAAAAATAAAAGATATATAGCTAATAATAAGTATTAAAATCTGATTTGAATATCTTGCCAAATTTATTTTCTTAAAAATGTGTAATATAGCTACCATTTGTCTTTGACAATTTTGCCTTTGGTTCACCAAATTTGTGTCCAAAATATTTATATGTGGGACTGATACTTCCATCATCATCATTATGATCTTCTTCGTCATTTTCACTACTTCCCGTTGTATCCGAAGAAAGAGTTCTTTTTCTAGTATACGGATAATTCATTTTCAACAAATAATCATTCATGAATGAACGAAAATAATTTTTGTGAAGGAGACAACCGGCTCAGAGACAGGATCACGACAAAAACAAAGCAACACAACAGGAAAGAACAATCGAATCGACAAAAATTTTAGGCCCTGGAGGATCGAGAAAACAATTTAGGGCTAGGCCCTTCGAAAAAAAGAATTAAAACAGCTGCAGTAATGACTTCTTGTCAGCAGTTTTTCATAGCAATTCGCACTTGCTGATGTAATCTTTTCTTGCCCCATTGCCTCACTCTGGAACATTTTTAGTCACGAAATCACAACTGCGATCCAAATTTTACTTCTAAGAAAAAACATCTGCTTTCATCTTTTGCCTCCATCGAGGATCAACCAACCAATTGTTTTCTTTTCCTGCGCAGGCGAATGCCTCGATAAGAACGCATCTGAACAATCAGTATTGATAACGCTTTTTCACCATTTTCACTCACTTAGCAACATTCAGGTGTGGATGTTTACAGGAATCAGAAGGCAAGCATTTACGTTAATACCAAAGATTTTCAATAACAATTTTTTATGTTATTAATTGCAGCTATCGATTTGTTGAATTTTAATCTTCAAGATGACGGCAGGAATGGTTTCAGTGCCAACAATCGTGCCTTTGAAGGCACCTGGCTTTGGAAGAAAATGGGAGATAAACACAAGGACGCCTGTTGAATTTTCTTCCAATACTTCGGATACAATTATATTTTATACAGTTGACGGGACAAAGCCAGATCCATTCAAGAAACTAGGACAAAGTTCCACTTTTAAATACACGCAGCCAATTTATTTAGGAAAAGGTAAAATAACCTTGAAGGCAATGGCAGTTTTAAAAGATGGAACAAAAGAAAGCAGGATCAACACAAAAACTTTTCAAATCAGTGACGCACTTGATGATAGTGAAACTGACGAAGAAAAGGAAAACGAGGAAGATGAAGAAGAGCATTTTTTAGAAGGGAAAGAAAGAGCAAAAGAAACAGTGAAAAGTGGGTATTATGACATCAAAAGCCCATACACTGATTATCAAACCTCAGGAGACACATCAACTGGGGGATTGAAAACTGCATGGGGGAAAGGAAATGAAAGTTCATATGCCAGAGATTTTAAGCCTTCTAGTGGCAGGTTTCTGAATGAAATGCTAGCTGCAGATGTTTCTGGCAAAGAAGGTGATTTTAGACAAGCCAGCAGAGAATACACAAAAAAGGAAGATAGTGGGGTTCGAAAGGTTTTGAATGGTGTTGCTTTCCAAAAAATGCAAATTAGCAGTTACGATGATGATAGCAACAGGTTTTATGAGAATGAGATTTTACGCACTTGGAATGGATATCCAAGAACAGCTTTCCCTCCAAAGAGTGGTGTAACTGCCAAATACATTCAAGAAGAAATAGACTTGTTCAAATGTCTTTACTGTCATGCCGTTCGTCCAGATGATACCTATGCAAGGTTTTGCAATGAATGTGGAGGTGCATTACCTCCAATTCCTGGAACACGATCACTTCCATCTAAGGATGGGATGATTGGTCCTTGCCCCCTATGCTATTCCAAAGTACCATTAAATGCACCAAGTTGCATAGTTTGTGATGGTATATTCCAAGGTAAACCAGTAGATGTATCAACCAAGCTTGTAGAGAAAATTGTTTGTTTGCAGTGTGGCACTACCAGTCCATCAGGAAGCAAAAGATGTGTTGTTTGTGAAACCATCTTACCAGTACAGAAAGTATTCACCCAAAATGTCATCAACAAACCCCCTCAACCAAGCAGGGATTCATTTTTACAATGTTCAAAATGTGAAAGAATTAATAGTCATGATGCCCGATTTTGTGACTGGTGCGGATCAAAACCACTGCCATCAAGCTCAGTTGTAACCTGTCTAACATGTAGGACAAATAATCAACCTTATGCAAGATATTGTGCATCTTGCGGACAAAACATTTCACCCCCAGTAAGACCTGACTATTCATCCTTCTACACAAATCAAAACAGTATTCCACATGCAAAAAATCTGCTGTCATATCCTGGTGAAGGAGCAAGGTGGCACTCTGTTCCAACAGTATCACAGAGAGCTGATATGAAATCTTATGGAACACAAACCTCAGGGTTGCAGCATTTCCCATCATCTAAGACAATAGATTCACAATGCAAAAACAATGAAGACAGAAGTAAACTCAGCAAGCCATTGAGTGCAATAAGTCCTGGAAAAGGATATTGGAGACAACAAATTGATCATGTCTCTCAGCATTTGAAGGTTTACGCACAAAATAATATAGAGTTCAGGGATGCTATCAGCCAAATTCGAATGGGAAAATTGTTGGGGGCACTGGCACAAGAAGAACTGAATGGAACTGAGTTGAGCATCACATTGAGCTTCGGGTTGAGGAACAAAGATGGACACTCTTTGAATGCAACATCAAAAACTGTACAGCACAGTATTGCTTTTATCAATGCAATGAAAAATTCCAAACAAGCAAAAGACATAAATGGAAACACAGATGGGAAAAAACGAAGAGTAAGAAAAAAGGTCAAGAAGAAGCTGGTATCAAAAGATAGTAAATTATCTGCAGAAACTGTTAAACTTTTGAAAATGTTAGGAGGGACAGATGATGTTGAAGCAGATTCAGTAAATGAGCTCATTGATCATGGAGCTGATGTTGATGCAATTAATTCTGAAGGTATTACCCCATTAAAAATGGCAGTCACAAGTAAACATATTGATGCCATACAAGTTCTTCTAGATGCTGGTGCAACTTATAATCTGAAGTCTGGTTCCAAAGGGAACACAGTCTTGCATGAAGCTGTAAGATTAGGAATGGATGGTGTTGAGGCAGCTGATAAGCTTCTAGAAGCAGGTGCTGACCCAGACATTGTAAATGATGCAGGTAAGAGTCCTTATGACCTTGCATTAAAAAGTGGTGCTGATGCTCTTATTTCTAAGTTCACAGCTAATTTAGGACAAGAGTTGTTAAAAGAGACAATAGGATAATGCTACCAGTATGCTTTCTGTTATTTAGGAAATATAAATCATGAACCCTATGTTTTAATTTTAAAACTCATACAAATTCCAATTGTTGTTACCTTTGCACTGTTGAACTTTTAACAAAAATTAAAAAAAGTTACTGTAACAAAGAGTAAATATTCACTGTTGTCTTCTGATACATGTAAAGAACCGACAGTGTTTCAAGGGTCTTCTTGGACTTTATCTTTTTCCCTATTTTATTTGTTAACACCTGTTTTGAATTTCTTCTCCAGACTCAAATACGACGTAATATCCCTGCGCTACGCCACTTGGCCACTCTAAACCCTTGACAATTACGTTCAATAGTTAATAAAACTTTTAAACAACGAGGGCAGCAAACAAATTATTTTAAATTCCACTTCATTAATTGTTGAATTTCTTTTACAAAGGCCAAAAATTTTCGAATTTCCCCTATGTCATTTTCTACTAAATTGCGAAGAATAGCGACCCTTGCAGTGCCTGGTAAAGTTTGTATGCCAAAATGCCTCAAAAGGGGAGAGAACAACCATTCATCATTCAGATGCGCTTGTTTTCTATCGCAGTGCGTGTCCTGTTGCCCATGTAAGTTCTTTTGGTGTCTTATTACCCGTCTTTCAGAACATGGGCTACTAAACGTCACATACTTTATGAACACTGGTGATTGTTACGGTCCCCAAAACAGCCATGTGAAACTCTTTTCTACCCCACATTTTCAAATTTCCACGCGGATGCATTTAAGAGGGTGGCAAAGGGATTTCCGTGAAACGTGAGTGAACCAATTTTTTCCTCGTGAAACGTACAAAAGCTATATATATTTTTTAACGTCGAACGTGAAATTCAACATTTTTATTTCCGCGATTCCTGACCCTAGCCCCCTCTTTACTACCCCCCCCCCCCTTTAAATTATCATGGCACGCAGCACACTTATGAACTTCTCGCGGCACACTTTTAAATCATCACGGCACACTGCTAACCTTATCACGGCATACATTTAAATTGTCACGGCACACTTTCAAACTGATCACGGCACTCTTTTAAATCTTTTCCGCATACTTTTTAATGAGTTTCCCTCTTTCTGCACATAGGTGACACATAGATATCGGAACAAAGTTAGGCCGATGTGGTTTTCTCGAACACACTATGATGGGTGAGCCTTAAAATGGCCTTAATAGACAGTTTATTAATCAATGCTTACACCCCCCCCCTTCTGTAACGACCCTGTCGAGCTATAAAATGGGGAAATTATAAAAAAGAGAAAACTTTTGACGAGGAAAGGCAAAATTTCACGAACAATTAATAGAATGAAAATATTTCAGAAACCAGATAGGAATATGACATATGATATTTCAACAGAAAGTTCCAGCGTCCAGCATCGTGTTACACAATAATTTTGCTTGACTTTTGACGGGAAATGAAAATTTGCAAGGGCAGTCAACTGGAAAGGAGCAGAGAAAAAAGAAAACATTAACGTGGAAAATAAATCTTAAAGCGGGGCAGCCCCGCCAACCCTTTCATCCAAGCGGGGCGGCATTTCGGAGGGGTTGTTACATGTTTCAGCGTTTCGTTCCTTCCAAACACTTTCCGGTGACCAAATTTTACATTACCCTGGGTATACAAAACTTTGTTTCAGGAAGTTTTTGGTCAACCTCGGTTCTAGCTTGGTCTGTTTATACTGCCGTGCAAACTTCACTGCCACGCCATTTAATTGCCGTACCATTCTTCTTATTCTCAGGATGCCTTTGCTCGATTCGATAAATTTTTTATAGGCTTCCAGTAAAAGTAGGTGCCATACTTTTAAAGAAATCGCTGCTTTGGAGCATGTTAGACCCCGTATATAATGTCGGAATAAAAAGAAAATGCACGAAATCACAAAAACGTACAAAGAATTATCTTAGACAATGCCAGCTTGGTTTCGTTACAGCAAAAAAATGCTTTATTTATCAGTACTCGTTGGTCGAAATTTTATAATTTTAGCGTGAATTATTTGCATTATTAAGCGTTTAGCATAATTTAAGTGTTTATTATAATGGCTGTACCCGGTATTTACACGTTGCCCTTTTCAAATCAAGCCTGTTCGGGCCTTCTCACATTAAGTCAAGCCTGTTCGGGCCTTCTCACATGAAATCAAGCCTGTTCGGACCTTCTTACATAAAATCAAGCCTGTTCGGGCCTTCTCACATAAAATCAAGCCTGTTCGGGCCTTCTCACATTAAATCAAGCCTGTTCGGGCCTTCTCACATAAAATCAAGCCTGTTCGGGCCTTTTCACATTAAATCAAGCCTGTTCGGACCTTCTTACATGAAATCAAGCCTGTTCGGACCTTCTTACTTCTTACCTATAAGTAAGCTGGCTCGCCTGAGTGAAATCTATATGTTCTAGACAATCCATTGCAAAACAGATCTTTGTGTGTACATGAAAGGTGAACCAGCCAACCTTGGTGAGATCTGGGAGAAAGGTGAGTAAGATCTGTGAGAAAGGCAGGCTAGATCCGCGTTGTGTATGGGAGGAATATTTGCCATGTAAACGCAATCAAGTGCGCTGGCTTACCTTGCTTGACTGGAAGTGCAAATGAAATGAAATAAAGAACTTTAGAAAAAGTAAAAGACTTTTAGAGACAAAACAAAAACAAAGATATAGAACAAACAACAATCAAAAGAAACGAGTTAAAGAGTCGACTGAAACATATGGAGTTTCAGGATCTTGATTTCCACAGAGATAGGCCAGTCCAGAAAGCAGGAATGGAAGTTGCGACATCACCTGTTCTTCTGCAGGAACTTTTAAACGAAGAAAAACAGTTTTATTTGAATATAGGAAGCTAGCCCGCGTCAGTGGGATAAAAATTGTCCATGTAAACACTAATCTCAACCATTTAACCTGAGTGAAACAGCCAGTCGTCATCTCATGCGGCATCGTGTAGACGGAAAGCCATTGTAAAGCGTAACATGTAAACAAATGTTACACGTAACATTTAAAGTGGGTGTTAATGGTCTATGTGCATATTCTGTAATGTTTCCTATAACGTATGATTTCATGCAGCATACATCAACAGAAATTGTTGAATTTAGTCTTTGATCTGCCTATCAGTCTGTTTACGTTTTGAGAGCCAATCACGTCACATAATTTTTATCACATGTTTATAAATACTGTGATTTGACTGGTTATTTTCAAAATATTAACATTGGAAATGGTGAATGAAATGCAAAATTCTCCAATATTTTTCAGATGTAACATTTATGGATATAAGCCTATACAATGTAAAATTCAGAACCACCAACAATAACAGTAGCAACATCCACAGTACGTCAGGAACTTATATATCTTATATATATCTTATGTAACTTATATATCTGAATATATCTGAATCTATATTGTGTGGTCCGAAGATCGAAACCGTCATTACACACTTAGAGCATGATGCCCTTAAAATAACTGAATGGTTTCCAAATAATTTTATGAAGCTAAATGAAGACAAATGTCATTTAATGATTTTTGGTGCGAAGGGAGATAATGAAATAACAATCAAAATAGGAACGGCCTGTGTGAAAGAAAGTACAGAGGAAAATCTTCTCGGCATAACTTTTGATCAATCACTATCTTTTAAAAAACATGTCAAGACCCTATGCAGAAAGGCCGGCCAAAAACTCCATGCTCTTGCCCGTATATCCTGCTACATGGACACTGAAAAATTGCAGCAGTTAATGAGAGCATTTGTGTTATCTCATTTTAGCTACTGTCCACTTGTTTGGATGTTTTATGATAGAACTTTAAACCATAGAATAAATAATGTTCATGAAAGGGCATTGCGCATTGCGTACAAAGATTACGGAAATGACTTTGGTTCTCTCCTGGAGCAGACCAAT
>JAYJMH010021271.1:0-19506 GCA_036873815.1 Phacellophora camtschatica
ATGTGGCAGAAAGGTCCCAGATGTTTATGATTGGCAGTTACATAAGTTAGAAAACAGTAATATTTACTCGAAACATGTTTAAAAACGGGCAGTTCAAGCTGGAGGGCCAATTGATTTTTGTTGCTATTAGATTTGGAAAACTAATAGCATGGCCTGCAGAAATGCTGCTAAGGTCTCTGATTGACGTGGTAAAAATAAAGACAAGGTATTGAAATTAAATCAGCGGTATGCTTTAAAGATGACTTCTTGCTATTAGAATCGCGAATCTAATAGCAGGGCCAGAGCCAGCCCTACCATTCAAAATGAATTCAAAAGGGACGTTATCTGTATTTCATAAGTATTGTGGAGGGCTAATTGATTAAACAAAAAACAGATGGAAGTCAATAGATAGCCAATATCAGTCATTAATGACGCCTTGGCTGCATACTGAAGACAATGCGTTCCCAAGCCTGTCCCCAGCCTCCAAATTTTAAAGGGAAGATCGTTTGAAATCAGAAGTCGGGTAACAGGCCATACGTTCATCGAAAAACAGAAAAAGTTAAAATGAACTATTAGTTAAATTAAAGATTTCCAATTGATAATAACTGGATCTGGCAAATAAATTGCTATTAGACTAATAGCACTAATAGCGGAGCCCGCCGCCCCTGACTTATATAATATATATAAATGGCAGTATTAAATAACTAACTTACAATTTGGTACTTTACTTTGCAAAACTGATGCCTTGGTATTTAAAACTCAAAACTGAGGTATTTATCCTCAAACATCGGATTTGGAATCACGACAAAACTAAAGCCTTTAACTAAAACGGTCTTGGCAGAGCATAGAAAACTGTTTTGGCTGCGTAAAATATTAATTTTTTTAATAGAATACAGTATTAAAGGGAATCAACGGATATAAAAATGGCGTGATGCCACATCTATATATAGACTAATATCAGATTGATGAGCTCCTTTATCATTTGACATTGCATGGGATTATTGCATTCGACAAGATTCAAGTGCTGTGAAAAGTGAATAGAATTTGCAGTTATTTTTAGATAAGCAGGATCTATTTCCGTTCATTCTCTTCAAAGTCCCACCTTTAAGAAACGTATGTCTTTCGACCTCAGGCTATTGTTCTCCTTAACTAACCTGTTGTTTTCCTATTCTTCTGGCCAGAATTCAATGTCTGAATTTCTTAGTTTCTTAAAGTCTGTACTTTACTGCATTGAGAGTGAAGTTTGGCAAAAGAGATATTTTAAGTTTGGCAAAAAACTTACTTTAACGTCTTGATACATTTACATTGTGTTGAGATGTTTAAATTTTATCATGAAACGAAAGTCTTCATGGTTGATAATATTTTTTCGATTTATAGTAAAGAGATTTGAAGATATCAATTTTAATTAATTGTTCTTGTATTTGCTGCAGGCCTAGAAGCACAACTTCTTGGTAAAGTTGTCCGAAAAGAAAGGCCAGAACTTGAAGAACAGAAAGATTCTTTGGTGATAAATATTGCAGCTGGGAAACGGAAATTAGAGGAACTTGAAGATGAAATCTTAAGGTTCGTTACATATATGGTTTAGAGACTTTTTATTTGATCAACCTTTTATTCTTTATTTGATCAACCTGTTTAGTTATTTAATCCTTGTCATGTTTTCTAAGGGCGGGGGGGGGGGCGGTTTAGGTGTCAAATATGAACGTTTGCCAGCTTGGTGCCCACAAGCATAAGATCTATTCTGCAGGTTTCTACTGTAAAGTAATACGGTCTCCTCTTTTATCGACACACTGTTGCAATAACATGTTTATCTAAATTTCTTGTTTATCTAAATAGGTTGTTGAACACTGCACAAGGATCGTTACTTGATGATGAACAACTTGTCAATACATTACATTCATCAAAAACGACATCGACTGAAGTAACAATACAGCTTCAAGACAGTGAGCAGACTGAAATTAAAATCGATGCAGCCAGAGAGGTAAGCAGAATACTGAAATTCTCCTTTTTCTATATTAACCCGCTTATATTTTCTAATTTTTTACTAATTACTTTAAGGACCGTTTTAGGAGTGAAACGTTTAATAATTTTAGTAAATTATTACGCACACATTAATACAGAAAGTGTCATTTAAAAGGCGATGCATTTGCAGTTCAAATTTTGATTTGCTTGGCCTAAAGTCCATTTTTTACTATCGCAATTTTCTTTTTATTTAATTCACATCATACCACATTCATAGTTGGATAATTGTACATTTTCTACTGCTTCACATAGATGACTTAATTAAGCTTATGTGACGTGTCACAAGGTGATGCATTATAGACAGCTCTAACAAAGACCATGAGATAACATTTAAATTATTGGTATTATAACATACTTTTTGTTAAATCTTTTAGGGCTACAGGCCATGTGCACAAAGAGCTTCCATACTATTCTTTGTGTTGAATGATCTTGGTAGAATAGACCCAATGTATCAGTTCTCATTGGATTCTTACATTGAGCTGTTTAACGTATCAATCGACAAAAGCAAGCGCAGCCCAAAATTAGAAGAAAGAATTCAGAACTTGAATGACTATCACACATTTTCTGTTTACAGGTTGGTTTCTGTGGTTGATCTAAGATGTTTGGTCGTGTTTGTTTGTTTGCTTGTTTGTTTGTTTCTATGGTTGATCCATAGGTATTGGGACTCCCTGGTTAGGTATTTCAAACAAATGCAATTGTAAATGAACCCATGTCCCAATGCTCATGGTTGATCCTAGATGTTTGTTTGTGTTTGTTTATGTCTGTTTGTGTTTGTTTGCTTCTATGGTTGATCCAAGATGTTTGTTATTTCATGAGTTTTTATTATTATTATTTTTGCAAAAACACAAGAGTTTCCCATTTTAAATTTGTGATAAAGTTGTTACTTTTTTTGGTAGTATATTTAGCTGGGCTTGTTTTGTGTGTTATTTTGTAACTTTTTCCCGTGAGACATGTGTATTTGGGAGGGAGAGTTACAGGAAGGCCCCGCATATTTAAGAAACCACTAAAATATGCAATTTTCAGATTCATATTCTCAGAAAAACAATGAGAAAACAATATAAAATATTTATATACAATGGGGCTCAATCTAAAAAATATTTTTCTTAAAATACGTGGCCTTACTGTGCATAGTTGTTCCAAGATATTTATTTGTGTTTGTTGTTAAAATAAGCAAAAGTGTGCTTATTTTACGAGCTAAACATTTAGTTTAGTTCATAACCTCAACATTTGTTAGGCCATTAAATGCATTTTTATCAAGCAGTACTACCTTGCTTATCATTTGGTATCTATTAAGCATTATGTTGTTGTATAATTGCCACCGATGTTTAATGACACACACATTTATTTTATTTTAGATATACTTGCCGTGGACTTTTCGAGCGACACAAGTTGTTGTTTTCTTTCCAAATGTGTGCAAAAATCTTGGAAGCAGCTGGAAAATTAAACTTGACTGAATACAACTTTTTCCTCAGAGGCGGAGTGGTGTGTTACATTGATATAGAGTTGTCTCGCCCCAGAATGGATCATCGCCCTGAATGAGTCGCTGTCTTGTTTACCAGTAATTTAGTCTTTTGACGCTTTAAACATGTAAACTCATAAAGTTTGCATCTAGATTGATGTTAAATCATACAACTCTCACAATTTCTAAGACATTATTGTAAAAGGTAAACGATTCATTCAGGGCGTTGATTCTTTCAGGATATCAATTTGGATTCTCTAGATAATTAATGTAAATAAGAGGCTAAAGTATTGTTATCATATTTTCTCCCCATACTCCGAAAACATGAACCTGTGACGATCTCTCTACCCCTCTAACTCTCACTTTCTTCCCATTTTACTCTAATTCAATTTTCAACTCATTCCCCCCATCCCCTTTCTTCTCTTTCTTTTTCTAACACCACTATACAATGCATGCTCTATACACATACATAGATACATACATACTGCACATACAGACATAAAAGGCGGACGGGCTATAACTTATTGTCATATTTTACTTGTAATTTAATAGATTCCCTGTATATTCCATGTTAATTTATCTCTCAGGTGCTTGACAGAGAAGAACAAATGGACAACCCATGTTCAGCTTGGCTTACAGATACTGCATGGGATAATGTCACAGAAATAGACCAGTAAGGATTTACTCAAAGCTACAGTTTTTAAAGAATAACCTTTTTCAATTTATTGATTCCATGGGTTAGTTCATCTGCATTCATAATATCTGAATTAGAGAATGTTGAATCAGAATTAAAGATGTTTTTTCTCATGGTATTTAGGGGGTGAGGGATACCTTGGGAGATTAAAATGTGATGCAATATCACATAATTATACGGATACAAGGACTCAGTAAGAAAATTAATGTCTCTTCAATTTTATTTGAGTAAACTCACCTGCAATTACGGGAAATGTTACTCATTAGGACATTAGTTTTATTTTTCAAAGTATCTTTGTAGTGAATTTATTTTCTCAAATGTAGCATACAAGCATAAAATAGTGTTAGTTTATTTGCTTGTTTTTTTTTATAGTTTTACATAGTTCAAATGCAAATTTAAAGCTTTTTTAATTTAGCTTGATTTCTATTTCCTTTAGTCAAAACTGATTTTAATTATTCTACTGAATTTGATGAGCAGATTGAAAAATCATCTTCAAAAAATCGTCTTTAAAAAATCACACAACAGCCCTTTTTCCGAATCAAAATTTGCTATTTATTCTAATTTTAAATCTGTTTACTTATTTCCTTGTAGTCTTGCTAACTTTCATGGCATCGTTGCTTCTTTCGAGCAGTACCCCCGTGACTGGAATATTTGGTACACGAGTTCGTCACCAGAAACTGCTGCTTTGCCAGGTAATTAACTTTGTTACCCCCGGATTTAGTTTTAATTAACAGATATATCTTATCAATTTTCTATTTTGCAGGAGATAGCGCAAAATAATAAATTAATTTAAGAGACAAACAAACTAAAAACTCAAAAATAACGCATTCTGTAGTTTTGTTTGACATCATCCAAGAGCTTTTATTGCTTCAAAATATCGATAAAGTTTAACGATCGTTTGATTTTAATGCTCACACAAATATTAGCTGTCGAGAATTATTCTAACGGATTTTGAAAGGAACTGCACCAAACTCTAAGTTAGAATCTACAGATTAGCAAACTTTCAAAATTTTTAAACGTTAATGTTTCCAGTTTGAAAACGCGTAACTCCATGATTGCGTACTGTTGTAATTTTTATTAAGAAAATGGCCACACATGTTTTTGGAAACCCAGTGCACTATATTTTATTTCGATTTGTGTCTTTTGCTAGGAGAATGGGAGAACGCATGTAATGAATTGCAACGAATGTTAATCGTGCGATCACTTCGACCAGATCGAGTTTCTTTCTGTGCTACTTCGTTTATTGTCAATAATTTGGGATCTAGGTAAGTGTATCTGAAATTAAAATGATATATTTTTCTTTATATATTTTAGGTTCATCACTTCTATATTTATCAGCTATTCTTATCTTGTATTTATTATTATGTTGTTTATCTTGATATTGTGCAGAGGCATTTTTATACGCGAACTTTAAGTAGATGTTTCCAGTTTAAAGATGCGTAATGCCTTGATTGTCGAGTGCCCAAGTGGTTAAGGAGATGCGTTTTGAAGCCAAACTCTCCGTAAGAGTTCGGGTATCCCGCGGGACCAGCTGTCGGAACTTCTAACTACAAAACCCACAGCCAACAAAACTGACCAGACCAGGTAGAGGAATGACGCCCACCCATGTCTGAAAAGATAGTAGCTATCGAAATAGGAGCTTTTTGGTTGCCTCTGGCTGCAGTCGACATACTTACCATTGCATTTTAAATCTGTGATTAAAGCCTGAAAATGCGCATGGCCATTTCATTAATGATCGCAAACAATTTTTCCTTGTGTTTCTTAAATCTAATTTTAAAAATCTTGCAAATTTCTAAGTATAATTGTAGTCATAGTTGCTGAAAAATATTTCTGAATCACTTCATGCGATACATCGAGAGGTAGCCATATATTTTTGTTCATACTTGCAAAAATTATTTTATGTCATGTAATTTTCTCTACCATTCCTTCCCTATCTTTTTAATATCTCGTGACATTTCATAAACTCTACTGAACTCTTTGGTAACGGAAAACATTTACTTTTGTTGTACTCAATCTTTTGGTAGCTCCAGCTATAATGTAGTTACTTAGTACTTTGGTTTGTTTGTGTCAATGATGTCACTTAGTTATGATTTTCTAATTGTTTTACTCGCATTTCATAAACTTTTCAGTAAATATGAATGCTTCTATTCTAGATTTGTTGAACCTCCTGTTCTTGACATGAAAGCAGTGTTAGAAGACTCAACAACAAAGACACCCCTTATTTTTGTTCTTTCACCTGGAGTGGTAAGTGAAAGGAGTGATCTTTTTAATTTTCTGATCAATCTGATTTTGTTGAAAACTAATTTTTAAAATTTGCTTCTGCGCTTGCTGTGGCAAACTGTGTTCAAGAATATCTTGTATGGGTTATAAAATAGTAAAATAGTGTATAAAATACTATATGAAATACTATGGGTTATGAAATATAGAGTTGTGTTTTATGAAATAAATACTTCCGCCTGAAATCAAATGTTATCAAATGCTAAATAACTTAAATAATCATAGTTATGGTTTATTTTAATGTTTTATTTGTAGGATCCTACGAGTGCATTATTGCAGTTAGCCGAGAGTTCAAACATGAGCACTAGATTCCATGCATTATCTCTCGGACAAGGACAAGCTCCTATTGCGACCAGAATGATAAAAGAAGGTGTTCGCGAGGTATTGTATCGTTTTTTTTGTGTGTGATCAAAAGGATACATTTATTGTTGCATCAAAATTTAAACATAAAGCAACATCAAAATTTAACAGATCTGCTTGAAAACATTTAACTCGATAAAAATATGCAAGAGAAACCAGTTTCAAAAATGCGTGCAGTAAAGTGATAAAATGGCCTGTGGGGAATATAACCTGATGTATTTAAAAGGGGCAAATCCAGATAAAATCTCAAAGAAGGAAGGTTGGTCATGTGGGCGATTTGTTCATTGAAATCTCTTAAATCCGCTACTGCGACAGAAAGCCGTAAAATGGTGGTTATAGAATGATTGTTTTAGGTTTATCTTTTGTTGTTTGGTAGACCAATCAAATGTGTGCTATCTGTACTTTACTGTGTTTATATTTATACTAGACATTGTTGGAAATTAATTAAATTAAATTTGATTTAATTAGTTAAGCGTTGGATTGTCTTTCGTGATGATTTCAAGCATTTTCTTAGCTTGGAAAGTTGTCAATAATTTTTTTCTAATTTCAGGGCAATTGGGTATTCTTGGCAAATTGTCATTTATCATTGAGTTGGATGCCGCAACTTGACAAACTTGTGGAACAACTGCAGATCGAAAGACCGCATGAAGATTTCCGGCTATGGCTCAGCAGTAGTCCTCATCCGGACTTTCCAATATCAATATTGCAGTCTGGTATCAAAATGACCACTGAACCGCCCAAGGTGAAGCTCGGTTTTTGTGATTCTTAGTGCCTTATGTAAGAATTAATAAAATAGCAAATACTGATATAAGACATGTCATTTGTTATTAAAACTAAAAAAAGAATAAAAATTACAGTGAATATTTAAATAAACACCGGGTGCTCCAAAAAGCGGATAATCTTTGGCGGGCCACCATAAATCATGTACTACGTCAATTATTAAGATTGAAATCTACGTCAAAAGGATTAAACTACAGTAATTAAAAACGATTTTTGGCAATTTTTTCGATGCTCATGCTTGCATTATAAAAGATTTTCCAAAACGTTTCCATCTCATAGAAGCTAGAAAACATTGAAAAACATTGATTTCATTGAGGTCAAACATTTCAGATTTTGTACTTTGAAAGGAAATGAAAAGCCTTTATTCAAACTGGGGAAATTGAAAACGCATGAAAACTGGAAGAGTCATTGACTCGCGGACAATTTCGCGGAAATCCCTCTTTCTCCATGTGCTATCAAGCTTAAGAAATTTGAGCAATGTTTTTCAATGTTGTATGTTTCCGAGATTCTGTATGATCTAAGCCTTTTCGAAACGTAAGCACAAGCGTCGAAAAAATTGCCAAAAAGTACCATTAACTGATTTAGTCCTTCTGGTGTAGATGTAAACTTTAATAATCGTACTCGGCATAGTAAACAATTTATGGTAGCCCTTTTATAGATTATCCGTTTTTTTGGCGCACCTGGTACATTTTTAGATTCAAATGGTAATACATAACATAACTTATTTTCATAATGATGAACGGAGTATGATTACGTAAGAGAACGTTGTGGGCATTCTTAGAAATAACATTTTGACATTTATACCTTGGAAATTTATCACTTTTATATCATCCCACTTTTCAAATAAAAGTTAAAATATTTTAATTCGCAAACATTATCAGATAGGTATAAAAAACATTAAAGCAGAAAGTTGAGACGCTTAATTTACAATAATTGCATGGCTATCTGCGCCCTTTCACCCCCGGGAAGGGAAACATGGCCCATTGATAAGCAAGGTAAAATGCCATATTTTCAGGAGGTAAATACTGGCAAAGCTTTATGCTAATTCTAAACACTTCAATGTAAGTTCATCTTTTGAATTATGCAGGTTTGTATATGCTAGAATCCTCATCGCCACCAATCGCCCGTTACCTCCTTTATATAAAACATAAAATAAAATCTTCCACAACACTTTTTGAGAGATAAATTCGAGATAATTAGACACAAAACATCTTGCTAACTTTTTGTTCAGATTCTGTGAATGTATTGAGAAATAGGTGGTAAAGGGTGAAGGGACTCTATATCCTTCAAAATAAAACTACCATGAAATTTGATTGTTGAATTATGAGATGAATCCGGTCTTGAAAGTGTTAAGCGTTTGGACTTCTGAAGAACAACTGTTTTTATTAGTTTGTTAAAATTTCTTTTTTGAATCTTAAATCAAGCCATAATTTTATCATACCGTAACTTATTTCATATCCTATCATTCACAGGGTTGTAACTTATTTCATATCCTATCATTCACAGGGTTGTAACTTATTTCATATCCTACCGTTCACAGCGTTGTAACCTTTTTCATATCCTATCGTTCACAGGGTTTAAAAGCAAACATGAAAAGAATGTACCAACTTGTTACTGATCAACAGTTTACAAAATGCCACAAGCAAGACAAATACAGAAAGCTTCTCTTTGCTTTGTGTTTCTTTCACAGTGTTTTGTTAGAGAGAAAGAAATTTTTGAATCTTGGATGGAATATTATGTACAGCTTTAATGACTCAGATTTTGAAGTAAGTTTTTTGGGCTCTGCTTTTACATGTTTGCATCGTATATTTGGGTACATTTGTGCATTACACTCTTTACATCATGGCTATCATATACAACACAAACAATTCTTATTTTTAAAATTGCTTTTTTTACTTCTATCGTTTTCCATTTGAATTTGTTTAGCACAAGGTTTTAAATGAAGTCTTACTGATTGGCGTTGTGTTCGGTTATACTCACTTTATTTATTTATTTTTTAGGTTTCAGAAAATCTTCTCAACATCTATCTTGATGAATACGACGAGACACCGTGGGATGCTTTGAAATACTTGGTAATTTTACAATTAACATCATTGTATTTTTAGATGATTTTTCGTTAATTTTTATTTCTCAAGGCAGTATCAGAATGCAGAAGCAGATTTAACGCATTGTGAAAGTATGAACGCATTGTTAATTTTTGGATCGTTGTACTTGGTTCATGTATATGACTCGATTCAGTGACTTAAATCACATGACTTGGGTCATGTGACTAGTACCATGTGACTTGAATCATTTGGTCATGAATTTCTTTTCATAGATTGCTGGCGTGAACTATGGTGGTCATGTGACTGACGACTACGATCGAAGGCTTCTTCTTACTTACATTAACGATTCTTTTCACGATGCTTCCATAAACACTCAGTTTTACAAGTATGTTTACTCAATTTATTTTGTTCTAATCAATAATCACACCCATTTTTAGCTTTAATAATTTTTGATAATGGAATTTGTTTTCCTTGTTGCTGTTTGACTTTTAACGTTTTCATGCATTAGTTTTGTATTTTGCTTGAACATGAGTTATCTCTTCCTGGCAATTGTGTTATGCGGGCCTTGTATTTACAACATTATCTAATTCAATATTTTTGAGGCTTCTCCGCATAAAAATTAGTTTTACGAATATTGCACTATTCTTGTAGGCTATCCGGTTCACCAAATTATTACATTCCGAAGGATGGATCTTTACAAAGTTACAAGGTATGATACTGCATTTAACAAAATTGTATCATATCTAGATTTTAGTTTTAATAAAGCAAAACAAAATTTAGTTTTATTGATTCAACTCATTCAAACATTTCTCTTACTTTATTCAAAAGATTTGTTGTACAGTTTTTAGTATGCAAATGTTTCAGATGAGCTTAATTCGAAACCATGGAGAGAAAGGTATTTTTTGAATTGCTTGTTGTGACTTTTTCGTCATTTTTGTCAGTTTATCACAGAAATTAAGTTGTTTTTCATGTGGTACCTCTGCGAAATAGAACTTTTATTGGACTTACCTCTTTAGCGGAAATAAATCCGAATCTGAAAGCGTTAAAAAAAGATTTAATCAGCAGAATGTTGTGCTTTTCAAATCTGCAACGTGAAATAGATAATTTTTCATCATCTTTTGGAGAGAAACAAGCCGAAGAATCCGATCTGAAGAAGAAATTAGCTCAATTATAGTGGTATTGAGGAGAAGGCCTAATCTAAAAAAGAACCTTCGACATTGTAAAGATAGAAAGTAAGGTTTACAGGCGGCATTGTTTTGCAAAAATCTCCCTTTGGAGTGCATTTTCTAACTTTTTACTTACACTAGTGAGCTCATCACTAATCTAAATCACCCTAATATTTGTTACTTACATTAGTGAGCTCATCACTAATCTAAATCACCCTAATATTTGTTTTGATATAACACTATGTCGCTTTTAAATTATTCTCATATTTAATAATTATTTCATTCAAGGAATTTATCAGCATGCTACCGAACGTTGACAGCCCAGAAGCATTTGGCCAACATCCGAACGCAGATATTGCAAGTCAAATAAGGGAAACCAGGTATAGTTGAACCTGCATATAACGGACATCTATATGGGACCAGTGTTACTGTCCGTTGTAGAGAGGTGTCCATTGTTTGAAGGTGTTATTCTTTTTCAAAGATATGACTTTGAAAAATTTTAGGAAAAATTATTTGTTTGTTTGGAGGTGTCTTTTTTTTAGGGTTGTCCATGATTTAATTGTTATAATCAACATAGGAGAATTTGGTTTTTGATCTAACTATATGTTTGTTTAAATTTTGAGATTAGCTAATGATATCGCGGCCTTGTTGTTAAGTTTTTGTAACCAGAGCTACTTTATAACTTTTACTCTCTTTTCAAGTTTGTGTTTTTGGCGCACTTTTTATCACTAGCGTTTCGATCTTTCTATTTATACTATCAATTAGCTTTCAATCAGATTAGCTTGAAAATTATGTTAGAATTGAAACGTCGCTCGACAAGTAACTTATAATCGCTAAGTTTCATTTTAAATTTCATTCTCGGAGAAATTAAAAGTCAAGAAATCGTTGAATTAAACGTTAAAAATGTGTTAAATACGTAAATTAGAATTTCTTCTATAATATATAGGATTATATTGAATTTGTTTTCCAGCAAATAGTTGTAAGAAGCAAATTTGTTTGTTTATAGGAATTTGTTGGAAACACTTCTATCATTACAACCCCAAATAGCAACGGGCGTCCAAGGTGGAAGTAAAGAAGACAAAGTAAGATTCGAAACGTTTTATTTATTTATTTATTAATTATTGATTAATTAGGAATCAATCTTGGTAATTGATTGAGCTTACTGAATTTATCGCAAAATCTTTGATTTGTGAATAGTTTTGCATTGAAGAAGCCTGAACCGAATTTCTAAATTATTATTTTTTTGGTTCCATTGTAAACAGCTGAAGATTAAAAATGGATCTGGAAAATCCATCTATATCATGTATCTTACGAACGATAGAATCGAAGATATGGAACACTATTTGTTGACCTGCCCTTTTTATGATGCTCAACGACGCGATCGTCTCATTAGAGTCTTTGCATTAGCATGGCCATTTGGATATACCAACCTTCCAAATAACGATCCAACTCATATTTTATTATATGGTGATAAAACCCTTACTAATGAGTTTAACAGAAAAATCCACAAGTTTACGTTGCATTACATCCACAAAACTGGTCGTTTTGATTAAGATCATTTCAGACACTTTTACACCATGCAACCATCATGTCCATTCTCGTATATTACGTTGTATATTTTATATTTTATACACCATGCAACCACCATGTCCATTCTCATATAGTTTTATGTAGTTTTACTTTTCTATGTAATGGTGACTGGGTAGACAGTCTTTTGCTCCTCGTGGCATCGTAGTTTGTAGGTAGCGTTATTAGTATAATGTCTTGTAAATGTTTAATGGAAGTTTCAGAAAAAAAATAACGTAGGAAGCGTTTATAGACATTTTTATATCAAAAATAAGATGAATTTATTTGAGCTATAAAGCACTTATTTGAGTAAATGCAGTACGTGAAATGCAGTACACTGTTTTTAACATTAATTTTTGATTGAAATGTTTGCATAATTTATTCAGGTTTTAGAGCTTGCTGCCGATGTTGGAAGAAAAGTACCTGATCTTATTGACTATGAACTGACTGCGAAGGTTATGTCTGAGGATCCATCGCCAATGAACGTCGTTTTACTGCAAGAGGTAATGTCAATATTATTCATGGTTTGCATAACATTTGGTTGACAACTGGATTAGAAATCAGCCTATATCTGTAAATATTTTCAGATTGAAATTCTACATATTGAAATTTTGTGTCCCTTTTTGAGAAATGTTCTCCACGATCAAGAAACTGCAAATTGAGAAAATGAGGCTCAAAATCTTTCGGAGAACAATAGAAGAACAAAATTTGATAAACACAGAGGCTAAAGCCAAATATCCAGTTTCTTATTAACAGAACGGTATCTACTGTACTTTAACATAGCGTTCAAATCTTTGAGTAGTTGATCTCATTGTTTTCTCCTAACCAAGTTGAATAGCATTCACACCTCTCGGAATTGTTCGAGCGGGATCTCGACAGTTTTAGGTTTTTGAGATAAAATGAATTGCACGCTTTTTGCATATTATTTTTGATTGGGGATGCAACTCTTTTTTTATTTGAATTTTTGTCTTTTGTTAGCATTTATATATTTACTTTATACTGAAGATAACAAGATACAATGATTTACTGAAGACAATAAAGAAATCTCTTGAGGATTTAGAGAAGGGCATCAAAGGATTGGTTGTGATGTCATCTGATCTTGAAAATACATTTAATTGTATTTATGATGGTCGTGTACCACCACTCTGGGAAAGGGTTAGTAGCGCCATTTCATCAATTGGTTTCATTTTTCTAAATTTATCACTGAAATAGAGGAACTTTTAAATATGAAGGGATTTATGATTTATGATTTATGATTTATGATTTATGATTTATGATTTATGATTTTTCCGATTTTGTCAGGATTTCGTCAGGATTTCGTCATATGATTTTAAAATGATTTCAAGATATGTTTGAATTTTTTTTGTGCCTATAAAACGGACTGTTTCAAGAGATTATTTATCTGCCACAAAAAATGGAATTTTGCTGCAAAGTTGCTTATTTTCCTATGATAACGATGTAAATTTGTTTACTGTTTTTCAGATAGACTACGGAGGCTTTTTACTTTATCTACATGGCATATTAATTTAAATTAATTTTTTTTTAATTTTAGACATTCCCTTCCATGAAACCACTCGCATCATGGGCAAGAGATCTTGTAGCACGTGTCAATCAATTTTCAAAATGGGCCACAACTGCTCACCCTCCATTAATATTTTGGCTTTCTGGTTTTACTTTCCCGACTGGATTTCTCACTGCTGTTTTACAGACTTGCGCTCGCCAAAATAATGTAAGCCTAAACAAATTTTATTTATCTATGTTATTTATCTATATATGTTATTTATTGTCTATGTTTCATTTGATTATAATTCGTTTTTATGATGCCTACAGTCAACTATCTCTATGCAGACGCTTTCATAAATAGGACACCTCATTGAGCTAATTTCTTCTGCGTATCGATGTGTTCTGCTTGTTTTCCCAAAATACAATGTTTCCATTTCGCGTTACAGCTTTGAAAGGCACAACGTTCTGATGTGCCATGGGAATAAATCTTTTCACAAGTTTATTCATCAAAATTTAAATTCAAATGTTTTTGCTCTGTCGTACTTGAATTCTTTCCTAGATCTAAACCTCGCTAATCGGATGTTTGGGTAGTTTTCGGGTGGTTCGTTGTTAGGCGGTGTGTGAGAATATATCTCGTCTTACTTTTAGTAATGTTATCAACAACATGGAGGTTGGGTCACCCATTCACATCTGAATTTATTTCCAATTAACAAGGAAATCCTAGTTAGGTTTTGTTTTTATGGGGTAGGCACGTATAATTCAAGTTAATTTTAAAAGAGAAATTTACGTTTAAATATCTTAAATAACATGAAGATATGTCTACGTTTACCTCTTGAAAATATGATATTTTACGCTATTTATCTATGGGTCATATGGCCTTTCCAGGGGTGAAAAATTATTTTAATTTTATCAATTCAGATTTGATATTTTACTTTTGCAGATTTCAGTGGATAGTTTATCATGGGAATTTGTCGTGTCAACTGTGGATGATGGAAACATAACACAACAGCCAAAGGATGGCGTCTGGGTGAAAGGTCTTCATTTAGAAGGAGCTGGTTGGGATAAGCGAAATGCCGTTTTAATCGATGCAGAGCCGATGCAGTTGGTTTGCTCTTTGCCAACAATTCATTTTAAACCCGTCGAAAACAAGAAAAAATCTGGCAAAGGAATGTATAATTGCCCATGTTATTATTATCCAAATCGAGGCGGCCAATCGTTCGTTGTCTCGGTTGACTTGAAAGCGGGTGCTGTTTCTGCTGATCATTGGGTTAAACGCGGAACTGCGCTCTTACTTAGTCTTGACGAGTAATTGCGCCGAGTCCTCATTTTGTAGATAATAACTTTAGGTGTTGCCCTGTTGTATTTTGTAAAGAAAATCTCGTTGTTATTAACTTGTTACCTGTGTTACTTATCAAAGCTTTTCATTCAGTCTCTCAAAATGTTTTTACGTGTTTGCAACTGTAAATTTTTTTGATTTTAAAATTTCACAAGACAATTACACAAAATATTTTTTAAGGCTGTCGTCTTAATTTTTTGTTTTGGCTAGAATAGCAGGGTTATATCCTTACTTTTGACTGGTAACAAGGCTTTTTTTTAAGTTGAAAGCTTTTTACTAAACTTTGTGAGGTTATAGCCTTACTTTTTGCTGAAAACTAGGCCATTTCGAATAGGCACCTTTTTAGTTGAAATAGAAAGGTAATAGCCTTACTTATTACGAGGCTTTTTAAAATTGCAAATTTTTGGCAAAAACGGTAAGGTTATAACCTTCCTTTGGCTGCAAACGTGGCTTTTCAAGTTGGAACTTTATTGTCTAAAATGGTAAGATTATAGCCTTACCTTTTGCACAAAAAAGGCAATTTGAAATATTTGGCTAAAATAGTAAAATTATAGCCTTACTTTTTGCACAGAAAAAGGCATTTTAAAATTGGATGTTTTATGGCAAAAATTATAAGGTTATTACGCCTTACGTTTTGCACGAAAATGAGGCATTTTAAGATTGGAAGTTTTTAGTCCAAAATGGGAAGGTTATAGCCTTACCTTTTGCCCGCAAGCGAGGGATCTTAAAAATTGGAAATTGTTACCTGAAATAGTAATGTTTTAGCCTTACTTTTTGCAAGATAATGAGGCATTTTAAAATTGAGAGTTTTTTTGCTAAAATGGTAAGGTTATACCCTTACTGTTTGCGCAAAAACAAGGCATTTCAAAATTAGAGGTTGATTTAGCTAAAATTGCAAGTTTATAGCCTTACTTTTGTATGAAAAAAGGCATACTAACAATGTACTTTTTTGGCAAAAATGATAAGGTTATACCCTTACTTTTTGCACAAAAACGAGGGATATTATACTTGGATGTTTTGTAGCTAAAATGATAAGGTTATACCCTTACATTTTGCACGAAAAGGAGGCATCTCAACATTGGAGGGTTTCGGCAGAAATGGAAGGGTTATACCCTTACTTTTTGCACAAAAAAGAGGGATATTAAAATCGGATGTTTTGTGGCTAAAATGATAAGGTTATACACTTACTTTTGGAACAAAAAAGAGGCATTTCAACATTGGAGGGTTTCGGCAGAAATGGAAAGGTTATACCCTTACCTTTTGAACAAAAACGAGGGATATTAAAATTGGAAATTTTCAGGCTGAAATGCTAAGGTTACAACATTACTTTTTGTATGTTAACGAGGCGATTTATAATTGAAAGTTTCTTTGCAACAATGATAAGGTTATACCCTTACTTTTTGCACAAAAACGAGGGATATTACAATTGGATGTCTTTTTGCTAAAATGGTAAGGTTATAGGCTTACATTTGCACGAAAAAGATACATTTCAACATTGGAGGGTTTCAGCAGAAATGGAAAGGTTATACCCTTACCTTTTGCACATAAACAGGGGATATTAAAATTGGATATTTTTAGGCTGAAAGGGTAAGGTTACAGCCTTACTTTTAGTATGTTAACGAGGCGGTTTAAAATCGAAAGTTTCTTTGCTAAAATGATAAGGTTTTACACTTACTTTTTGCACTAAAAAGAGGCATTTTAACATTGTAAGTTTTTTGCTAAAATGGTAAGGTTATACCCTTACTTTTGGAACCAAAAAGAGGCATTTCAACATTGGAGAGTTTCGGCAGAAATGGAAAGGTTATACCCTTACTTTTTGCACAAAAACGAGGGATATTAAAATTGGAAATTTTCAGGCTGAAATGGTAAGGTTACTGCCTTACTTTTTGTATGTTAGCGAGGCGATTTATAATTGAAAGTTTCTTTGCAAAAATGATAAGGTTATACCCTTACTTTTTGCACAAAAAGGAGGCATTTCAACATTGGAGGGTTTCGGCAGAAATGGATATGTTATAACCTTACCTTTTGCACAAAAGCGAGGGATGTTAAAAGTGGACATTTTCAGGCTGAAATGGTAAGGTTACAGCCTTACTTTTTGTATGTTAACGAGGCGATTTATAATTGAAAGTTTCTTTGCTAAAATGATAAGGTTTTATGCTTACTTTTGCACGAGAAAGAGGCATTTTAACATTGAAAGTTTTTCGCAAAAATGATAAGGTTATAGCCTTACATTTACACGAAAAAAGGCATATTTACATTGTAAGTTTTTTGCTAAAATGATAAGGTTATACCCTTACTTTTGGAGCAAAAAAGAGGCATTTCAACATTGGAGGGTTTCGGCAGAAATGGAAAGGTTAAACCCTTACCTTTTGAACAAAATCGAGGGATATTATAATTGGAAATTTTTAGGCTGAAATTGTAAAGTTATACCCTTACTGTTTGCATGAAAACGAGGCATTTTTCAATTGGAAGTCTTTTTGCTAAAATGGTAAGATTATAGCCTTACATTTATACAAAAAAGAAGCATATTTACATTGTAAGTTTTTTGGCTAAAACGGTAAGGTTAGACCCTGAATGTTTGCACAAAACAAGGCATTTCAAAATTAGAGGTTGTTTTAGCTAAAATTGTAAGTTTATAGCCTTACGTTTGCACGAAAAAGAGATATATTACAATTGGAAATTTTTAGGCTGAAATTGTAAGGTTATACCCTTACTTTTTGCAGGAAAAAGAGGCATCTAAACATTGGAGGAATTCGGCAGAAATGGAAGGGTTATACCCTTACTTTTTGCACACAAACGAGGGATATTAAAATTGGATGTTTTGTGGCTAAAATGATAATGTTATACCCTTTCTTTTGTACGACAAAAAGGCATACTAACATTGTACATTTTTGGCAAAAATGAAAAGGTTTTACCCTTACCTTTTGAACAAAAACGAGGGATATTAAAATTGGAAATTTTCAGGCTGAAATGCTAAGGTTACAACCTTACTTTTTGTATGTTAACGAGGCGATTTATAATTGAAAGTTTCTTTGCAAAAATGATAAGGTCATACCCTTACTTTTTGCACAAAAACGAGGGATATTGCAAGTGGATAACTTTTGCTAAAATGGTAAGGTTATAGCCTTACATTTGCATGAAAAAGATACATTTCAACATTGGAGGGTTTCAGCAGAAATGGAAAGGTTATACTTTTACCTTTTGCACAAAAACTTGGGATATTAAAATTGGATATTTTTAGGCTGAAAGGGTAAGGTTACAGCCTTACTTTTAATATGTTAACGAGGCGGTTTATAATTGAAAGTTTCTTTGATAAAATGATAAGATTTTACACTTACTTTTTGCACTAAAAAATGGCATTTTTACATTGGAACTTCTGTGCTAAAATGGTACGGTTATACCCTTACTTTTGGAACCAAAAAGAGGCATTTCAACATTGGAGGGTTTCGGCAGAAATGGATAGGTTATAACCTTGCCTTTTGCACAAAAACGAGGGATATTAAAGTTGGAAATTTTTAGATTTGAAATTGTAAGGTTATACCCTTACTTTTGTACAAAAAAAGGCATATTAACATTGTACTTTTTAGGCAAAAATGATAAGGTTATACTCTTACGTTTTGCACAAAAACGAGGCATTTTTCAATTGGAAGTCTTTTTGCTAAAATGGAAAGGTTATAGCCTTACAATTGCACGAAAAAGAGAAATTTCAACATTGGAGGGTTTCGGCAGAAATGGAAAGGTTATACCCTTACCTTTTGCACAAAAACGAGGGATAATAAAATTGGAAATTTTCAGGCTGAAATGGTAAGGTTACAGCCTTACTTTTTGTATGTTAACGAGGCGATTTTGTAATTGAAAGTTTCTTTGCAAAAATGATAAGGTTATACCCTTACTTTTTGCACTAAAAAGAGTCATTTTAACATTATAATTTTTTTGGCAAAAACGATAAGGTTATAGCCTTGCATTTGCACGAAAAAGAGGCATATTTACATCGTAAGTTTTTTCCTAAAGTGGTAAGGTGATACCCTTACTGTTTGCACGAAAACAAGGCATTTCAAAATTAGTGGTTGTTTTAGCTAAAATTGTAAGTTTAGAGCCTTACTTTTGTACGAAATAAAGGCATACTAACATTGTATTTTTTTGCAAAAATGATAAGGTTATACCTGTACTTTTTGCACAAAAACGAGGGATATTAAAATTGGATGTTTTATGGCTAAAATGATAAGGTTTTACCCTTACTTTTGCACGAAAAAGAGGCATTTTAACATTGGAGGGTTTAAGCAGAAATTGGAAGGTTATACCCTTACCTTTTGCACAAAAAC
>JAYJMH010021282.1:0-19505 GCA_036873815.1 Phacellophora camtschatica
TGTCGTGTCGTGTCGTGTCGTGTCGTGTCGTGTCGTGTCGTGTCGTGTCGTGTCGTGTCGTGTCGTGTCGTGTCGTTCTGTAATGTTTTTAGTGTGCTATTTTGCTACCAACTTTATCACTAAGAATCTCATTTCATTTTATCGTTATAATGTTTCTTAAGTAGAATATACAAACACGTTTCTATATGAGGAACACCTATATAAGGAACTCCAGGCTGAAATTTGAATAAATTATTTTGGTATCTCAGAAAGTATTTACATCATGTAGAAATTGAGATTAAGTGCGCAGATGTCTGGACTTAGAAGCGAAAAAAATTCGCAAAAATTCATGAAACATTGAGAAACTTGCAGCCTTAGCTTGAAGCTAAGGCTCCTTATAAAAAAAGTGTAACGAGGTAAGGATAAAGTCACTTGTACTGTTTGCTTAAACAAATTATTTTGAATATGACCCAATGCATGGTTTAATAACCTTGGTTGAAAAAATGAGCAAAATGAAATAACTGTCGGACAGAATAAAATACTCCATGCTTCTTATAAGAAAAAACAAATTAAGAATAAAGTACTGTGTGATGTCTGTGTAATCAATTTAAATAGAACATGGACCATAATATGATTAAAAACAAAGCTTAGAAAAGTGACCTTGGTTGAGAGAAATGAATGTCAGCTCAGGCACCTCATTAATCGAAACAAGAAAGACAGCAAATAAATTTAATATGGCGTAAATTGAAAACAAAGTACCGATGACTGCTCCACTTCAACTTTTGATAACTTCACTCCAAGAATTTCCGCTGCTATCCTTTTGAAGCAAAAGTCCACCTAAAGAAACAGAGAAAATTAATTATCAGGACATGTGGAAGGAAAGCCACTTGTAAACAAACCTTTTACGGTGAAGAGCTAGCATCCTTTATTCTGCTCAAAGGCTAAAGCATCCTAAATGATATTATGTTGCATTTTTTGCTCTTACAAATCAGAAAGAAATTTTTATACCTAAGATCTGTTTTAGTATTATGGGATGCTTTTATACTGTTCTATTTTATACTAACAGAATGAAAATGAATGGAGCAATGATTATTAACAGTTTTTATAAGATGATTCCGTCACAAGACTCTATGAAAGCGACTTGTATACACAAGCTCTGCTAAAGAGAAGAATCTTTATTGAAATCGAAATGAATGAAACACAATATATTTCATCACAATAAACTTTAAAAAGCTATTTGTAAGCCGAATGGCATGAAATGTTCACGACATAAGAATGAATGAAACAAAGTTATTAATGTATTCACAAACAAAAACAAATAGCATGCATAACTTTCGGATTAAAAAAGTATTGAAATTGTTTTTGTTTTTGTCTTCATTCAGAAGCGTTGTTTACGTGCAAAACAACAACATGAAGAAATGATGAGATTTGTTTTTGTGAAATATTTCAAAAAAAGCAGCCAACGTTCGAATGAAATGGGGGTCTTGGGATGTGGGAAGATGGCTTTGGATAGGGGAAGAGGGCTTTGGATAGGGGAGAGAGTTTTTGGATAGGGGAACAGAATTTTGAAACAGGGAAAGAGGGTTTTGAAATAAGGGAAATGGTCTTGAATGAGAGTTGGGTTTTAAAATGGAGAAATAGGGTTTTAGGAGAGGAGAGGAGATAGATGAGAGGAGAGGAGAGGAGAGGGAAGGAGGCTTTTAGGATACGGGGATAGTTTGAAGTAGGAGCGCATGGTTTTGGGGATAGAACTAAAATCGGAGCCTTGGGATAGGAAGAAGGTCTTTAGATAAATATTTCAAATAGGAATATCAAGAACAGAATTTAACACGTAAGGACCGTGTGTTTAGGAATTAAAGAAGACCAGAAAATGAGTCGTTGTGACGAACTGGCTGTACCCCAAAACTTTGATGGGTGGCCAGTCTGTCAAAACAAACTTCATCATCAAAATAGTGTCATCATTAAAAATAAATAAAGCATTAAGCAAAAAAAACAGTGATTGTATGAAAAATAAAGGTCTAGACAGCTTGGTCGTGCAACCGTTAATATGACAGTTTTAAAAAGAAGTAAATAGGATGAAAATAAAATCAGATCATATAGGAAATATTAATGTTGCGAAGTTTGTGAGAAATATCGCTTTGAAGGATTAGTTTTTTAAAAGAAGCCATTATCCTTCAAAAGTAGATTTGTGACAGTGTTTTTTAGTTTAATGTTTTTCAAGATTCGCAAAAATCCCAGAGATCTTGCATCTTTTGACCTCGAGATAAAGAAATATTTAAGACCAATTTCCTGAATAAATTAACGATGCAGACTAAATGATTTTAGGCAGTCTCTTTCAATCAGTTGAAACTTAACCTCGTTTCCAATGCTTATCTCGGTTTTCTGCATTTTGATTGGCTTAAATGAAACAATGGAGTCTCGCGTCAACATTCGATGGAATCTCTGCAGATTCGAATAAAGCAAACGCCACATTATTTGTATCAAAATTTCTCAAACGTAAATTCACTCTCGATGCCTGTAATTTTTGCATAAAATCAACTTGTACATCGTTCTTTCTTATACTATTAATTTAGGCCCACGATTTTCGTAAAATATATAAATCAAGGACCTAAAGACCCAGGGGCGGTAGTACCACTTGAATTGGATAGGGGGGCGTGTCCTACATTTTTGGGTCTGGGATTTCAATTTTGATAATATACTTCTGGGTCTGAAAGTTTTTCCTAAAAAATTATAATTTTGGCTCTAAAAACTTGAAAATCTTATATTTTTGGGTAAAATATTAAGAAATAGCATAGAAATGTTATTAAAAAGATTTACAGGCAGCACACTTGCATCATAACATACACTATACTTCTTTATGTTTGGGTTTCGTTCCATTACATTTTTGGGTCAGCTCAAGATTTCCTCGGATACGCCCCCTATCCGAGTGAGATGGTACTGCCCCCCTCCCCTGGGCTAAAGATCTAAAGCCTAATTTCCACAAAACAAAGAACAATTCCAGTTTACAAAATCCCAATTATTGTTTACTGTTGCAATTCAGCAGGAAAGATGAATGAAAGTAATCTTTAACCTTTCCCAAACCACATATGATTTGCAAAAATGATTTATTTCAAATTAGAAAACCAAGAACAGTAATTTACGATCTTGATACAATTTAATTTAATTGCAGTCATATGTGGAATAATAGTACACCGCAAAGGACAAAATCAGAAAGCAATATCAGAAAATTTAAAGAAAAAATTTAAAATTTAGGATATGATCAGTATTGTAACTATATAGTTCTGTGTCATAAGGGTCATTATGCAGTTAATAGTTGGTTTATGTTAGCAGTAGTTATACCATAAATAAATAACCAGTTTGAAGCAAAGTAAATAGAACGTAGCCCTTTCAGGGTGGTCAGCGTTTCTTAATTCCGTGATAAATGTACACAAAGTTCCATTTGGTTTCTTAAAAGTTCCCTAAAATTATATCCGGAAAGCTCCCCAAAACTAGGAGAACGCTTTAATATAAGAATGCGATTTGAAATTGTGGCAAATTTTGACATGGAACTGATTGGTTTAATTTTGCGTCCCTTGGAGTTGATTCAAAATCAGTCAAAGAAAGAAATGATAAATAAATTGACGGATTGATATATAAACAATGAAGTTCTATCCTTCGTTTATCCACGCGCTCTCTCAATCTTTCACTCTTTCATCCTAAAACAGTCTGATATTATTTTAAGAAACGGTTCATTTATACAAATTGATGTTCCTGGCGATAATCTTTCATTTCCCGTGCCTGACTTATTCTCAGAAATGTTCAAGTTAAGATTTAAACAAGGAGACAACTTAAAGTCAAAAGGATTTTCTCTGATTATCATGAAGGAAACAGTTCCACTCTCCAAGCTTTCAACATAAGATAGTATTTTTGTCCGCAATTTCCGATGAGATTTCAAGAAGACCAAAAGAGCCTAACAGCCCGTAGCGAGGTCACTGGCACATGATATTATATCCTTTAAAATGAGCAACGAATTCAGGGTGATGGTGGACCATTTTTCAAATAAAAAGAAAAACGCAATAATTCTTAAGGCCTATTTATGAGTCCGGGTTGATGAAGCGAAATTCCCATATGCTCGTCAATATGGTCGTATTCTATCCTATAGAAACGGTAGTCTTGCAAAAATTCTCTTCGAGGTATTTTCTCAAAAATTTATAACTGAAAAATTTAACAAAAAGAACACGTTTTCTTTATAAGAAAAATTGCTAAGAAATTTTTGAAATTTTTACTGAAGATTATATGTTGCTTAGTGATTTTAAAGGAGTGGACATGATGTTAGATAATTGATTCAATGAAGACAGTTTTTGTAATGTTTTTGTTGAAAAAAGAATGCATAGTAAAAAAACGGAATTTTTTCGTATACGATTAGGAAACTTTTAAGAACCTTTTACTAGTGAAAATAGGTCACAAATGGTCCAAAATTAAATAACTTTCACTTGTGGAGCCAGATTTCTTATAAAAAAAACGTATAGTCTACGTCGAGAAAATTTCCTTCTTGCAAATATTTTACTGAGGATTTGTTAGCTACTTTCCAAAAAAGGTTACATTTAGTTACATTCCACATGAAGGTTACATTTAGTTACATTCCACATGAAGCTAAATTTTAAGGCTTTCCACAGAAAAGTATGACAATAATAATTACCTGGTCTCCGGTTTTCGCCGAGATGAAAAAACTAAAATAAAATACAAGGCAATGAAAGGAACTATTTGATATGTTCTGAATCTATATCAATATTATTATATAATTTGTAAAATTGTAATTCTGTCAGAAATAATCTTATATTTGATAAAAATCTTCCTAATGAACGGAAGAGTATGCCGCATCATATATCAATTCAATTTGATGCAGAATCCGAAAAGATAAAAATTTATCGTAAAACTCTAAATGGATCAAAACAAAAGCAATAGCACCATGACAACAAAACCACTATAACACAAGAATAGTACCACCGTCAGGAAACTCGCTTTTCAACCTCAGATTATTGCTCTCCCTCGATCAAAGACCAATTTCTAACCAGCAGGCTTTGCGCACACACATAACAACAAAATACTGCAACATGATTTTCACAGATCGTGAAAACAAATTTATGCGGTTCTCCAATGAAAATGGATGCAGTAAACAAACTAATTTTGACCACGAAGTGAAGAAACGCGCCCGTTCCCGCTCCTGATAAGTCGTTACGAGGCCAAAACTTACTTTTAGATAACACAAAAGTCATAAAACAAATGTACCATGGGTAATTTTCGCCGCAATGGTTGCTGGTTAGCAATGGGTCTTTAATGCTTCGTTTTCATACTGTTCTGGTCGGAATTCAAAGTCTCGGTTTCTTGTGAAGTCGTTTCTCAAAAGAGGAATTTAACTGCACAATCAAGGGGGGGGGGGCGAAAAGGGGGCGGACCGACGGACTATGTACTGTGTCCTAATAATCTGAAAAGTAACCATTTTCATAAAACATGGATTTTTTGGATCGTTCAAATTTAGGATCATCGAGGAGAACGGTACCAGAGCTTCAATAAAATTGATATTACCTCCTTTCCTCTTTTGATATTTTTTCGCGATATCTTTTCTTGCAATTGTCTTGCCTAATTTCATATTAGTTTTCTTTATAAATACATCAAGTAATCAAGTAGTACAAAGTACAAAACAGAGATTGAATACGTAGCAGACTTTCGTGGTGATGACTTGGACAAGACTCAAGCTAAATTCAGAAACTTTCCGACCAAACGTCCCCAAAGGACAGTGTCATTTCACGAGTTAAATTGTCTTTTCACTATCTTTTCGTAGTTTCGAAATTTCCCTACTTTTTCGCAGCTTTCTCCCAGAAAATGGCATTGTTCAAAATAATTGTCAAGTCTTCAAATGTCAAAACATTTTCATATAAATGATAAACGATGGAAATGATAAACATTTATATTGTATATATGTGAAACTGTTGTTGCATTTATTAGATTACCTTCTAAAAATCTAGGCAACATATTCCCGTACAAAAATGGGGTCATGTTAGCTTTGCATCTAACTGGACCAGCCCAATAGTCATTACCTTCCGCCGCCATTGTTAGTTGTAATAGACAGATAAAGAAAATACTTGAAATAGGGACATCGTAACATTGGGGGCTAATAGAGTCAGCTAGGATCCCATTTATAAAATAAAGCTCCTGAATGGAAAGTACAACGTGGCATCTTGAATTTAAAGACGAAACAAGCTTACGATTAAAACGCTAAGAATATATGACATTACCGGATTTAAAGTGCATTAATTTTCTACTCGGAATCGAGCACCCGACAAAGGTCAAAATAGATCCTATTCAGGCAAAAAATCACTTGTTTATCTTTAAAAAATCTAAGCAGTTCCTTATCAAAGTCTAAACCATTCCTTGATGCGATTGGCGTGCAAATACCCATGAGAAAAGAAAACAGTTTCCCAAGCGACGCGGGTAAGCCTGTTAATTGTTCATTCTCGGGAAATCATCCAGGATGTTCGGGTATAATGCGACGGTTCGCCAAAAATGCCGACAGGGATGATAAAACCTTTAAAATTTGGTTGAAAGAAAATCAAAACCCTAATACGTTTCATTGAAAAGCATACAGTCATTAACAACTTAATGTATAACTTTATTTAAAGTTGGAGTTATTGTACTTTCAGGTTTTTTACGATTTAAGAAAGCCACACGAACTACCAGTTGCTCCAAACAATTCAGGATCCAGCGGTACGGGGTCCGGGGTTTCCGGAGTTTGAGGTTTGTACGCTGATTCAGGATTCAGACGCTGGGGTTGGTGTTTGTATCTTAATATTCCGGGGATTCTGGATCTTGAATTAGGAATCCCTTGTTTTCTTTATATTTAGCATATTGATGAGAAAAAATGTAAGTGTCATTCGTGCTCATTACTTGGTGACCAAGTGTATTTTTCTTGATGTGAATGGCACAGGGCAACAAAGCAAAATCGTTGTACCAGTATATTTTTAGAATATTTTGATTTGTAAAGAAAAAATTGTAAACACGTTTGTAAACCGGCTGCGAAAAGGAAATATTTGCGATATTCCTGTTTTGGCTTGCTTTTAATAAAAGAGATTTAAATTTAATCTTTCCACCCCCCCCCCCGGGGAGGGCCATACTGCTCCTTGACAAACAACGTAAAACGTGATATTTTTAGGAGGTAAATTTCCGGTAGAACTTTAAATTGGTTTCTGACCTTTTAACGTAAGTTTATCATACAAATTAAGTTGGTTTGCATGTCCTATTCCATACAAATTTGCATAGGATCATAGGATGAATCCGGATTAGCAGAAATAAATCCGGGCGTGAAAGCGTTAATAAAAATAGAGTCTTCTGTTCTTGATGTTTCGAGCTTAAAAATAATTATCTACAGGGTGACAAAAAAGAAATTATTTCCGTTTGCAGGGCTGTAGCTCGAAATCTGTGAAGCAACAAGATTAAAATTTTACGTCGGAAGAGCAAACTTAAAGTTTGGAATAACATCCATACCCGTTTACTTATCAAAAACTTGAAATTAAAATTTCATTAATTCGTGAGCTTTCATATCAATTTGAAGAGATATCAATTATTTCCAGTCCATGTTTTGACATAAAAACAACCTGCTTGCTTTAGTGGCGACTTCTAAGTTAGAAATTTAAAAAGATTCATTCATCAAACTCCCAAGTCTGTGCTTGAGGAACCAAGGAATGGCATGAAAATGAAGAAAAAAACACTCGACCGTATGATCAATGGTCGTAGGAATTTTTATCGAAAAGTGATTTTGCATAACATTTTGTAGAATTTTGTTGAAAGTTACGTTGTTTATTATGTCAAATTGTCCATATCTTGAAGGAAACTTGTAGGCAAAATTCACCAAATAAAGATTTCTAGCCGTGAACCAGGGTGTTTTAATGTAAAAAAATGGACTGGAAATGAATCATGTTTCTCTAAATTAACTTGAAAGCTTACGAGTGAAGGCATTTTCAGTTTTGGACAGGTTAACGTGATTGTTTGCAGACAACTGGACGATATCCCAAACTCTACGTTTGCCCTTCGGACGTTGTATTGAGCACAAATTTGGATTTGTACACTCACGGATTTCGAACAATAGCCCTGCAAACGGAGATAGTTTTTTGGGTCACTCGTTAGATTGTTAAATTTTTTTTACATCATTTATAGCACTGAGAACAACATAGAAAGAAAATCGTCGAAAAATATTTGAGCTTAATTTAGCATTTCAAATAGTTTGTTTTCAACTGTAACAATCGTGATTGACTCAGTACTTTATCCATGGTACATTTTCATTTCTATGGTGCACCCGGGACATGTAGAAATAAAGGTTCATTTCACCAACAATAATAACGAGAATAAATAATAATTTCTATTTTAACTTTCTTAAATTTTTTGCAATATATCGGTGAGTTAAAATTAAACAAACAAGCTGACTTTGGTAAAGTAACAAACAAACGAACAAACAAACAAAAGTGGCGGTCTGGTGGCCCCTCCAAATTTGGTGAAAGGGTCCCATTTTTGCAGAAAAACGGCCCTTTTCGTTTTTGATTGAAGAGGAGAAACAGCTATTTTTAAGAAAAACTGCCATTTTTCACGTGTATTGGCCGGTAAGAAATTCTGAGCCACTCTGCCAATGCCTCTAAAGACAAAAAAGCTGAAATTCTCTTTCACATTGTTTACTCTAGAGTTTCTAATAGAGTAGGGAGGGTCGAAATAATAGGGGGACTGGAAATTTCCTGAATTTCCAAAAGTAGGAGGTCTGAATAAAATTCGAATAATATTACTGCGCGATTAGTAATACGAAAGTACTTCGTGTACACGTATAACCAACAAAATGAACGAAAACGTTATAGAGAGTAATACAAAAGATACAAAAGAAAGGTTTCTTTCAAAAATTGAAATAAACTACCATTGCTCCTTCATTCTAAGTTGCGACGGCACTGAAAAGGGAGATTTACGTACTCTTGGGTTCCGAATAGAGAATAGGGATTGAAATAAAAGGGGTGACTAGATATTTCTTAAATTTTAAATAGCAGGGGGTATGAATAAAGGAGGTGGAATAAAAGTTTACTTTGCCATTAAATAAGACATAACAGGTGGAGCTTTTGCTTTCTTTTCTAAATATTGAAGGCCTCCTAAAAATACATATTATACACAGATAGAAATGAGAGGAAAACGAAACAACAGAGTGCTGATAACAGAAGCCAAGACACCAAAATTTAAATAGTAGGGGGCACGGAATAACTTCGGGGAAGGGTTAGACTTGCCCCAAGTCTATTTCGTACCAAATCACAAATTTTTATTTCGCACTCAATATATCGAGGGGATGCCATTTCAAGGGAATGCTATGAAAGTACTATGCGAAATAGACTTGAGGCAAGTCTAGGGATGGGTGGGTAAAAACTACAAAGTAGAAATAAAATGGGGGTCTTCAATTAGGGACTCAAAAGTAAGGTAAAATTAAAAATTCTGTAAATAAAATTAATGAATATAAATATACTAACCTGTGCATATTATTGCTTTGTGCAAATTCAGAGTGTTTCTCAGATTTAACTATTCTCATGTGTTCTAAATCAACTACAAAAAATAAATTCAATAAATCTTCAACAATATAAAATATGTGATAACCCCTTTATTATACTCTGCAACTCATCGAGAACTCACTCTTACTGGAGACCTTGCTCTTTAATTGCAAATATATATTTTCTTTCGAATCCTGTCTACTCTGAGCATATTTCTTACTCCAGATATATGTTTTATTTACAGAATATTATATGCAATAATGTTCAAATAATCGTTGTAGGCCTGGCTGTTTGAAGTTCTTGCTCCTCTCCAGCTCCCCTTGATTGCTGGAAGAGAGCTGTTGATTGCTCTCCAAGAAAAACAAATTGGTCTCTTTAAAAGTTTGCTTTCTTACAGTTTTCATTAAATCCATGTAAGTTTCTCTGAAAAGAAACCAGGGGAGCAATTCAGTTATCGTCTGCTACAAATTTCGTGGTCAGGCTTGTTGTTGAAGTTTTCGTTATTTGATAAGCAGATCACCTTCCTTTTTGATGAAGTAAAAAAAAATTAAAGTTATATTTTCTTTGAAAAAATTAACCTTTGCAAAACATTATTTGCTGTCCATAATTTCCATGCACCTTAAATCTTCGAGTTAGCACCCACCTCCGAATAAGCTCCCCTCGAATAAGCCCCGCATAAAATCGATTTTTGCAAATAAGCACCCCACCATCGAATAAGCCCCCATGGGGCATTATTTTGAATTAATTTGAAATTTCATTGCAAATAGAATGCATTCTTGGAGTTGTTAGAATAGTACCAAGCAAGAGATAACAGCTTCTTAGCTATCATATTATAATTCAATGCTACATTTTGTAACCGTATTGCCATATGATTACATGATTTAATCATTATATATAAATAAAATTGTATCATCACCCTTAATCAACTAAAAGACCTCAACAATTAGAATATATCATAATAAAACTGTACAAAGATAATTCCAGCCAAGCATTTAAGCCTTATTTCCACTCAATGAATAATAGCAAGCACAGATATGATGTCACTTTTAAAATTAAAACTCGCTCAACAATATTGTGGACTTATAACTGCACCTTCCCCGACATTAAAATTTTTCCACTTATTGGAAATTATGCTTCAAAGATTAATTCGGATAATCAAAAAAGGCGAGACGTTTTCCGATTTATTTGGCCACGAAAGACCGTGCGAATTACCATAAATGAGGTACCACTTCGTCGCTAAATGATTGAATTAGACTGGAAAATTTATCTAGACAAAATACGTTTATTCATTCCAAAGTTATCAGTGATTTTGTTGAAATATTGTTGCAAACGAATTCTGAAGATTTGACGATGCACATGCTTTATAATTGCAGATAAACTAAAATGTTGACTAGGGGTGATCAGCGTTTCTATTTGATTTTGAAAATTCTTTTGAAACAACATTCTAACGAAATCACTTATAACTTCGGAGGAAATTAACCAAATTCATCCAAATAAATTTTCTGGTCTAATTTTATCCATTAGCAACGCAGTAGTATCTCATTTAAGGTAATTCGCACGGTTTTTCTTGGCTAAATAGATCGGCAAATATCCCAAAAAAATTTGGGAATCCTGGTAAACATCTTGAATTAGTCTCTTTTCTCAATTTTCCAAGATAAAAAATATAATTTCTCCACCAAAGGGTCTTTCTTTCTTGACAGTTTTGCTAAAAATAACATTTAAGATAAAATCCAAGATAAAAAATATAATTTCTCCACTAGAGTCTTTCTTTCTTGACAGTTTTGATAAAAATAACATTTAATAAAACTTACTTTTATTTCCAACTAATGCTAAATATGGTAGTTCTTTGTCCTTTCCAATCGTTGATTTAATTACTTGAAGCCAATCACTGACATTTTCGAAACTGCTATGGTTTGTGACATCATATATCATCATTACTGCCTGTCAATATAAGGTAACACAATTAAAAACACTGATGAAGGGTTATTGCGGAAGCAGCTGAGGGCAAAGAAGGGCAGAGCCCTGAAATTAGAGTAAAACAATGGAAAATGACAGAATTCACCAATCTTCCGGAGGGTAAGCTGGTAAGCTCTGCTTTTGATTTTCTAGGCTATTATAGTTCTAAAATATATAATAACTAATTGATCAACAATCTAATAACATGTATGTAAATAAGCAAACAAAAAAATGTTCTATTGTAAAAAAATTAGCAACTAATGCTACAATTTCGCAGAATATGAAATGCAGTGTTGCATGAATTTATCGAAATTAATCATTCTTAAGAAATTAATTTGCAAATATTTTAAGGAACAGTGCAAAATTTACTTTATAGTTTAACCTCCATAGAACAGATACTTTGGGACAAACGTTTCTGTCCGTTGTTGAGAGGTGGTGTCCTTTGATTTGAAAGTTTAGTTATTAGGATAGGGGTTTGACTATATAAAGGAAATTCGTGACAATGGTAAAGTGTCCGTTGTTGTGATGTGTCCGTCGCAGAGAGGTGTGTCCCAAAAATACCTTACAATGGTTTTGCAATTTTATATTTTTGTTGCACAGCAGTATTTTGGGGCAGTTATTTTATCATGAGATCAGAAAGGCAAGTACAAAGTTGTTCAGCTGAACATTTTGTGCAATGTACGAAAATATAAAATGTTAACAAAAGCTGGTTAGTATATGGCTTATTTGTGTATCAGACCAATCATAAGATTTAAGGCGCAAACACATTTTTAAGGAGCAGTGTTCTTTCATTTAATTTTTTCATATTTGGCAAGCTGTCTTTTTATTCAAATGAGTTTTGCACATGCAGACAGTGTAAAGATTTAGATCAATTTATATTTGTACTGGTGTAAAAATGTTCACTTTGTGCACAAAACATGATGTAAATTAATTAATTTTTACAACATATCCTCTTCATGATTTCTTATCTTTTTTAAATTTTTGAATAAAAATTAAGAAGATACTAAATTTGTTAAGTGCACGGTCATCTATGATTGTCAATTTAGTTCAGATACTATGATATCTTGCGATTTTCTTGCAAGGTAATGACAAAGAAAGCTTTATTTTTAAAATTGGTTTCCAGTAATACCCCAAGCAAAAAATCATAACTTACATGAGCTCCAAAAAGGTATGTTTCCAACATGTTTCCACCAAGCTGCTGCCCCCCAATATCCCACACTTGTAAGGTCACATTCATATCTCCTGCCAAGCAAAATAATTTTGCATTTAAAAATTGTAACTTAAAAATATTTTAAGCATAATGGCATTTAATATACATTTTTGAGCATAATTGCACAAAAATTTGACTTAATATATACAGTTCACATCTGTAAAAATTTTAAAAAAAAGCTAAAAAGTAAAAATTTTAGTTTTACCTTTCAAAGTTAATCTCTTCAAAAAGAAATCAAGTCCAAGAGTTTGTTTGTATGTTTTTCCAAATTGCTCTTGTGCGAGTCTCATGCATATTGAGGTCTAATGAAAAAACAAATTGTTACATGAGAATATAATTTAATTCAATTCTTTCCATAGTATGCAAAAATTACATTATTAAAAAATGTTGCAAACTATTCAACCCAAGGAAAACAAAGCTTATCTTGCTAAGTGCTTTGCATTCCCGAGATCTCATAAAAACTGCAATAAAGTCCACTGCATTAAATTATCAGCATAAAAAATTATCAACATGGTATGGTAAACCCCCCAGTCTGCAGAGTTTGCCACAGGTGCACCGGAGATGGTACCTCAGAGGTACTTGGGTGTCCAAGGCCCCCAAAAAAATTTCCCATTTGTACCCCCTAATTAAGCAAATTTAGCAATACTGCACTTGCAATAACCATAAATTGCTTTAAAAGACAAACTTCCCACTTGGAAGGCACACCTGAGAGAAAAACATCCAAAATTTTCTGCTTGGTGCACCTGGGAGAAATTGAAGGAATTCTTGACACTTGACTTTTAGCATTTTGCACAAAAAAGATCTCAGTGAAAAAAGTCCCAGATTGCAAAGTTTCGGTATGTGCTGGGAACATGTTCTTCATGTAAATACATTTCGTTAACAATCCTTCCGCACATTTATTTTTGTGGATAAGAAATCCACATAGGAATCTTTTTGAATATTGCTTTTTCCACACACAAACACCAGTCACAGAAAATTGTTCCCCATGCAAGAAAAATGCTTTGCAATTCAATCTGGGGGTAAGCAAACATGATGAAAGCTAACTTCAAGTGCACAAAATTTTTGATTTTCATTGTTTTGTTAAGAATTATGAACAAATATCATTGTGTTATGTTTGGAAATCATTACAGATCACAGAGTAGAAGTGTTTACTGTGGTGCTTGAAATTGCAGGTGCATGCATGCATGAAAAGTCTGCAGCAGCCAGACTGGAAAGTATTGCACTTTTCACTGAGATCTCGGATATGCAGCAAAGCCTCAGGCCCATAAGTAAACAATAGGTGCAAGTGTGGTTGGGCTCCCAAAGAACAATAACTGAACAAACAATCCTTTGTTTTCCCTATTGTTCGTAAATTTCTTTTGAAACTTCAGGTGTGCCCTAGTGATTTTCATTTGGAGATCTTGGGTGCCCCCTGAGACATACTTTTCAGACTCAGACTGTACTGCTGGTGCAGCAGCAAATGTCGTAGAAAAATGTGTATTTTTATCACTGTTTTTTGTTCAAATTTCATTGTGCGGGAAAATTTATAAATCCTCGCAGGGAGGAGTCGTTCGAATCGACCCTCCTACCCTTAATAAATCAGACACGTGCAAAAACTTTAATAATCATGTTATAGGCCGTACTTTCCCTGCAGTACCATCGCCGATTAATGTAAATTTTAGATGACGATCTTTTGATCCACCTTCATCTTCAGAATCAGACATTTCTTCGCCTTTCTTTCCTTGCCTATCTAGCTGATAGTTCTCCGAAAAACAAGCGCCACAAAGAGATAGTCTCCTTAACTTGACAACGGCTAGGCCCACCAGCTGCGCCTACCAAAGCGAACTTAAACAAAACAAATTCATTTTATAAAATGCATAACTTTCTTTTCCTGTCACCATCAACCTCTAAAGTTTTTGAAAATCTTCTTTTATCTTTGATAACTTGATTCAGCATTAGTTTGACTTTAATTTATTTTAATTTCAACGATTTTGCTCATGTTAAAATCGGCGTTTCCATTGCGCTAGTTTCATGTTTTGGGTTTCAAATTCCAACACACAGGTGCCTCTTTCCCATGTCAAAATACAGGTGGGTTTGGTTCCCTTAACAACTCCATAGCAACAGTTTTGATTAAAATTTAACAAATAAAAAGATTGTTTTTATTCTGCCAAGTAAACAAATAAACAAAATTAAAAATTTTGTTACCATGCAACCTTGATAAAATATTATGAACCTTGATAAAACGATAAAAACAAAAGCAAAAAAAAGTTTGAAAACCGTAAAAAAAATTATGTTGCACGGAAAATGGAATATGGAATGTGAATCGGTAAACAACGGAATGTAGAACATGGAATGACAGAGCACGGAATAGGAATGTGTTATATGCAATATCAAATGTGAAATAATGGTGGAATGTGGTGGAATCATGGAGTGATGAAATATCAAATATCGAAAGAATGTTTGCGATATCAAATGAATTCCACATTCCATGCTATATGTTCAACATTCTGCATTTCATGTTAAGTTTTACTATTCCACAATCCATCTTCCGTATTTCATAATTTAAAGTTCCATTTTTTCGAAACAGACAAGATTACCCTTCTCAGTGAAAACAAAACAAATGGAAGCTGGCAGACACAGTGCTTTGATATAATTTTTATCCCTGAAACCCACTGGGCAAAGGCAGTCCCTGAAACGTAAAAGCTATATTTCTTAAACGTGAAATTCAACATTTTTATTCCCGTGATTCATGATTCTATGGTGATAATGACCAGTCAGTCTCTCATTTTTTTTAATAATGCCAGTCTCTCATTTTTTTTGAAAAATTTTAGATTCAAATCATTTGAAACATTCCAACAAAAACACAAGTCATAATACAACTGCAATGTGTTTTTAAAATCCTAAGGCCTATAAACTTATTAAGAATTACGAAATTTCTCGCTCGGGTTGAAGTGAAAATTTCTAAACTCGAGTTGATGTGAAAATATGTGAAATTGCTCGAGTTTACAAAGACAATGCATTGCCATATGATGCAAAAGAATAATGGAAAGCACTGTTCTCTGTCACTTCAAGACGATTGACAATTTTTCAGCAAAAACTATTTGTTGCAATTTCTTTGATTGCAAAGGAACATCTTGCCTCAGCTGATAATGATGCATAAAATACAATACAGAAGCAGGAATATACTTGAATATACAAGATTTACTAGGGATCCAAAATAAACATGAACATATTTTTTAACATATGGTAAAAGAAGCCATACATAAAAACCAATATTTTCCAAGATTTTCTTGCTGAGGTTCGTTAGAGTTTGAAGACTCTCTGCAGGTCATCATGCTTTGCGCGCCGTTATTCTGCTTTGTGTTTGTTTTGACTTGCATTCACTTGACTGTCAAGAATTGCATTATATGGTAGGCATATAGGCTATGCGCGCAGAACATGCTGGTCAGCAGAGAGTCTTTAAAAAGCTAATAAAAATGATTTAGGCCGATTTAGGGGTTTAACGGGAATAAAAATAGCATTGTTTTAACTTTCCGCAATCGTACTCGAAAATTCTCCATAAGATAACGTACAACGTATCATCCAGGCACATGGAAAGCAATTCGGGCTTGATGGGACACGACTCTCGAGATAGCCCTTTTGCCTATTGCTTAAAAATAGCAGCCTAGGAAGGGCAATTTGCGCTATAAAAAGGACGTTCATAAAGCCTTGAGGGGCACGGTGCCACCGTACCCCCAGCTCCCACGTCCATGATTCCCAAATGTTCTTGAAACAAGCGGTTTTTATGTGCATTATATTTTCACTGTTATTATAAAATAATGATTTCAGCAGCAACTGAACTTTTATAATAGAGAATCATACGTATTTACAAAATTCTCGCAACGTGTGAAAAACTATACAGACCATTGCACTAAAGTAGATGGCGGCAACAAAAAATGTCGACAAGGAACTTTTTACCGAGAATCTTCGCGCTCGAAAGGAGAACGCATTGGATTTTGGGAGAAAGTTCCTGGTTGCCATCTTTAGTGATCTTGAGTGCATTCCACTGATCGGTGCATTCATTGGTGCATGTTACCAGCCTCGCACCCAGGACTGTTTCATTCAGTAGAAATATAAATAGCCCTAGGCATATTACGTAATCTAAAATGTACAAGATAACTGAATAAGATTATGAACAATTTAAATCACAGAAAAAATTAATTAATGATTCTTAAAAAAGTTTATTTTGAGCAATTTGAACAATCTAAAAACGTATATTTTCACCAATTCGTCATATAAAAATTATGTAATTAAAGTAAATGGACAGGGGTAAATATTCTTGACAATAGTTTATTATTTTTCCCTAGCAAAGAATTCGGTTTCAGAAGGAATTTCATTTGTTTTCCCCCAATAGAATATTGGAGTGTTTTGAAGAATATTTACCGCTGTAGATAGACTCAATAAATTATTAAAAATGATTAACTCTAAAATTCCCTTGATTCGCCTCCTTTCATGACGTATAAAATTCAAGCAAATAAATAAAAAATGTCAGCAAATATTTTTCAAACGCAACATAAATACTAATCTTCAAGTATCTTTACATAATGATCTGTTTCCATACACAAGGAAATATTTCCCTTCTCTTCGTCCATGGGAGATATCTCTGGCATGTCATACAAATTCCTTTCTTCTCTAATTGGCGAAGATGGTTTTATATTCATATACGAAATATACGTTCCTTTGCAGCATTTCTTTTTGTCTCTGTCACTTATGACTGGCTTTAAATACCCCTGCTGTTGCTGGTGATTAGTAAATTTTGAAGGAACGCTCGCGCTTCTATTTCGAGTGCTTTTCGCAGTCGGCTCAATGTATCCTGATGTTTCAATCGCCTTAATGAAGTATCCATTTCGTTCTACATCATCATCATGAGATTGAGAGCTCGAGCATGGACTAACAGGTTCTTCATATTTATGGTTTTCGATCGATTTTCGTTTCAGCATTTCCAAATCATTCAAAGTGTAACTTTTTCTGATTTTGAACAAGTGTCGCATTTTCGACACATCGATTGACAGTTTCGACAAACGCTTCGACTTGCATTCTTTCGCGCTTGTGCTTTTCTTGGCAATTCGGCAGCCATTTTTGTTTTGGTTGAAGTCGATGTTTATATACGGACTTTTAATTGGTGGCTCTTCTTCGGCAACTTCGTTCGGTGGCGATGATTCCTAAGAACACACAAATTAAGTCTCAGCCTAAATGTTTATGAAAAATTCTTTTGTGCGTGCGTAACTTTTAATACTTGGTAATAACATTTGAAGTAATAAAATTTAAAGTTACTTGAATATTTATTAAAATCCTAAATATTTAATCCTAAATATTTATCTCAATACATAAAAAAGATATACATAGTTGAACCTCGAATTCGCTTAAACTCGAACTAATTTGTATAAGTTTGTATATCCCCTGAGAGCTTTCGGTGATGATTTAGCTTCGGTTATCTCGAAAATTTGCTATCTCATACAAATGTTTACTTCCCTTTGAGAGTTCAAGATAGCGGCGTTCAACTGTTACATCAAAATGTTAAATTTTATGAGCAACAGAATTTAAAAGCTAAAAAACGATTAAAGAAATAAAAACGAAACATTCCACTGGAAACAAAATATTCTTTATATGTGAAATAAAATGTTATTTTCAAGGAGACGCTAAAAACGAAAGAACAGGGCTAAATCTTGTTGTGTAAAAGACGCACAAGTAAACAGAAATAATCTTTCATGGAAGAGCCAAAAGTATGTAGAAGCAAAACTGACTGAATTTTCCGACTGGAAACCACTTCACCTGAGCAAGTTAACCTCAAAATAGAAATCATTCTTTAATCCATGATAAATCCATGTTACGTCTATCATTTGAAGTTTGAAGTTTGAGTCAAACTCGACTTAGCTGATGACAATGATGAAGGAACCAGGGGGGGGGCAAAAAGGCCATACATTTATTAGTAAAAAGTACCCTCTTTTTGAAAAACGTTTACAGAAAGGTGCCCCAGCATAGCCGTTACAATGTGCCTTTCCTTTTTTCTTGGCCCTCTCACTTTGAAGTTGCTTCCTATGTCTCTGGTTAATGATGCTCATTAGATTTTGATCGCGTTTGTGACAGATTCGATATCGAACGAATTTAACTCGACACGCATAAATGCCATGTTTGAAGTAGGACTAATGTGAAAGCTTTAGATATTAAATAAAACAACAGCAACAACAGCTTAAGAGATTAAATAAAACAACAGCAACAACAGCCTCAGAGATTGAATAAAGCAACAGAAACAAAGTAACAAAATTGAAAAGAAAACATACCTTTTCATCAACAAAACTCGATGTATCAGAAAATTCATCAATTTCGTAGCTATAATCAGTACTTCTGATTCCAATCATTTGAACTTGACTCGATTCATTATAAGGTAGAGATAGCCTGTTACCTTTAGCAGCTCTTCCAAAGCTGAGTGATTCGTCTTTCGCCGTCTTTCGCCGTCTGTTTGCATTTCTAAACATGCATACGAGAAACACGAATTGGCCGATAATGATGCTACCACTTACAATAACTATTATGTATACCCAATGCCAGTCTGTAAGGTATAAGAAAAATACGCGCTATTAGCACTGGGTTAGCACTGAACTTCAGAAATGTAAGTACGCCTAAAAATTAACAGACAACTTCGTGCCTAGAATGAATTAATATATATTTCAAATTCCACTACGTTAAATACAACTCAGGAAATACAACCAATAGAAGGGAAAAAATACAAATTAGTATGATAAAGTAATACAATTGTAAATAATTAAATAAAGATATCTGGTGATGCATATAGTAGA
>JAYJMH010021293.1:0-19505 GCA_036873815.1 Phacellophora camtschatica
AATGTAACCTGTGTTACTCCCCTACTGCATTTTAGGTAGAGTAACTGCTCCGAAATGGAGATGTGGTATTATTATTATTACTATTATTGTTAGCAGTGAGTTTTTTTTATAAGAAAGATGTGTATAATACTCTTGCTGAACACAAATTGAATTATATTTTCAAGTTCACAATCACAATATAGTTTCTTTCTACAGAGTGCTATGCAGTATTCTAGAAAAGGAGATTCAGTTCTGTTCATTTCTCCCAAGTCAATCACTGAGCTGCCTCTCCTGTTTGAAGGACTGGAGTCTCCGGACGTTGATGTGTTGAACAGAATCAAAATCATATACCTCAAGAATAAGAACGAGTTTTTGGAGTTTATGGCCTCAGTACATATCAACTGCAAGGAACCTGTTGGACTGTTGATTGTTGATGACATTGATGCATATTACAACGAGATGGGGAGTCACAATGAACTGGCAATTCAAGCAAAAATATTTGCCTTTCTACTTGATGCTGGATCTTTTCTGTCAGGGTATTAATTTAAAAAATTGTTTGTAAAACACATTTTTTTACAAGAAACACCAGGTTGAAATTGCCAAAAATAATGATGACAAGACAAACCTTCAAGGCTCAGGTTTGAAAAACAAAGAAATTAAATTACCAAAGATGCACTATTTTCCACGTAACTCACACATGTAATTAATTAACAATATTAATATAACCAACTAGAAAAATATTATATTATGGTCACTGCACTTATTTAAATGTTTTTGTAAAAAGCTGTTGAGGAAAAATAAGATGTACTCAAGGCTGAAATGGAGCAAAAAAAAACACCTGGACTGAAATGTGATAGACGTTGAAAAAGTTTTAATAAACTGGCAGACTTTTCACGCATGCACAAATGGACCTTTTCATGTCATTGAAAAATGTTTAGATGGAACCAAGCCACCCAATGATCATGGTAACTGCATCGTTCACACTCGTTGTAATCATATCCAGCTTTCTTTTACCCTTGTTTATTTTTACTTTTCATAAGCCTTCGTTTCATTAAAACTTGCTTTGTTCCATTCCCCAATCCAAACAAAATCAAAAAGGCTTTTTGCATTGTATGTTAACAAAGAACCTTTGCAAGATTAAACTTTTAAATTTTGTGCAAAACTTTAATCATTCGAAAGTTTTTCAACCTCTCCGTAAAACTTCCAAATGTCATGTTGGTAATATTTTTATTCAAGATACTTTTGCTAGAATCAGCCAGTGCCCCTCACAATTTAAAATTGAAAAAAAAAAAATGGTCAAATACGCATAATTATTTCCTTGTGGAAGATTTATTTAATGAACTGAATGCAAAAAATGCTTGAAACTTTTGTGTCCATTTTCATGAATGATTGCTGGATCTACATTGTTGCAATAGAAGCCTAAATCTTATATTTCTGTATGTGGACATAGAGCGCATAAATTATGTCAGCCAGAACGAGGCTACAATGTGTTTAGAACTTCTTCCTGTCTGTTATAAATTGTTATGTTTTCCTAAGATTTGTGTTTTTCCATCATGAAGTTTTTGTAAATAAAAACATTTGTCCTTTGTCATATCCTACAAAGACTGGCAACAAATAATCTACTCTTATTGATGGTCTCTTGCTTGAATCCACTCCAGTTCCAGTTTATGCCACTCTGCTCGAGACCATCAATGACTTGATCGAGTTTATAAACAAATTTTTTATTGTCCTTTCCTGAGACTTCATGCTTTCTGCTTGTTGTATATAGATTTCACAATCAATTGGTGCATTAAGATATGCAGTTTTTACATCAATTAGATGTATAACTAGAATGTGTTGTGCAGTTAGCTGCATTGACGTTCTAACTGACGTCATCTGGATGGTTGGTGCATAGTTTCATAATAATCTAAATCTTTAATTTGAGTATATCCTTTTGCAACATATCTTGCTTTGTGGCTTAAAACTCTGTCTGCACTCTCTCTAATTGCATATACCCATCTACTCCCCCCCCCAATTGCCTGTTTACCATCTGGTAAAGAAGTTGGTGTACAAGTTTAATTTTCTTTCAATGACTGCATTACCTCATCCATAGCTTTTCGCCAGTTTTGAGAATCAAGTGAATTAACAGCTTCAGTGTATATCTGAAGAAGATCACTAACTCTGCAACAAAAGCCAACATTAAAATTGATAGTAAACGATTATTAAGTTCATCTCCAGTAATATAATCTTGTAAATATTTTGGCCGTCTCATTTGTCTCTGAGGATACCTTTAATTTGCACTTCTAGGTGATTCAGGAACGTTTTCATCAAAAGTTGTATCATCATTTTTATCTCTTGGTACGACTCGACGATAAAAATCATCATCACAATCATCAGCTTGGATAACTTCTTTAGACACTGGCAAAAATTCACTGGTAAACATTACATATCTCACTTTCTTGACACTATTGGTTTCGCTAAAGTACACAAAATAGGCTGGACTATACTTGTCATATCCCAAGAAAATTCTTTTCTCTGATATGATAGCATATCGGTAACCATCAGTGCTGACTGGATCAACTGGACCAGCTAAATCACTGTGGACCAGTTCCAATGACATTTTTGCCTTTTTGTCAGGCAGTTGCAATCTGAATTGAGTCATTTTCCCCAAAGTGCAAGCAAGTTCCACAAAAAATTTTGATTAAATATATATATATATATATATGTTTATTTTAACATTATATTTTGCCTTTGCATTTCAGAAAAAATAATAATTCTCAAGGATGCAATGTGATCTGCTCAATCTCAGTGCACACAGATTCTTCTGGCAAAATACCAAACAAGAAAAATTTTGACCGATGGTTTGAAACAATTGCTGTAATACAGCATGGCCTGCAAAGAAACCAATTCTTGTTAACAACTGAAAAAAATAATGTAAGCAATCATGATGAGCAGATATCATTTCATTATGCAATGCATGGGAAGCAATTAAAGATACTATAATGGATTAAGCTTTTGGTAAGTCTTGCGATGTTTTGCATTTTCTCATTATCAAAATTTTGCACATATAAATATGATGTACATACAAATACATACATATAAATATTGTTTGTATGTGATTGTTATATCCTACAATTGTAAATTTAATGATAAACTTTGTGAGCTACTAATGAGCCTGGATTTGATGGCAGAGTGCTATGCATTGTAAGAAAAGAAACTTAAAAACAAAGCATACATTTTTGATTTGATGTATTTTTATTTTTTTAATATGATTATGATAGTAAATTTTTCAGAAGAAAGGAATTTATAAACAGTAATATTTATTATCATCAGTAAATAAATGGAATAAGTCTTTTCCTTGACTCTGGATACAACGGCCTTCCATTTTCACCATCAAACTCTCTTAAATATGCATCATGTTTTTTCTTGGAATAAATTACCAAAGTGATTATTGTAAATAGCAGAAGCAAAGCTGAGGGAAGGGTCCATGTAATCAAGAAAAACCCCAGCCATGTTGTGATCTCAAACATGTAGTGTGGGCAAGAAACTAAATTATAGGGAAATCCGTAAGGGACGACGTGGCCAGTTTCTTCCGAGACCAGTGCCTGTAGATGTTGCCTTGTCCTGAATAATCTCAGCTTGAGATGACACCAGAAATTTCCGAATTCACCAATAAAAAACAAAATTGATCCTACTACGACGGATGCTAAATAGGTTGGCTTGTATTGTTTTGAATTTACTGACCATGCGGCAAACAATGCGAGAAACCAATAATAGACAGGAGCTCCGATTGATTCTGTCCAGGGCATCCTTCTGTTGTAGATATGAACAAACAGTACTTCAAAAGTGCGTCGTAAAAAGTGTAAATCCCACAGAACCAATATGGTTAACTGAATGTTTACGTTTCTGGACAAACTTGTTGTGGATTCCAACAGACATCCTTGAATGGGGAACGGTAGCTTTGGCACGTTAGTGTAGAAAATTGCAGTGAAAATCACGATGGTAAACAAGTATGTTATTGTATTAATTCTTGTTGGGTCACATGTTAAAGCCATATTTTGTCTTCTGTTAAAACCTTTTCACTCCTCCTTGAACTGTCTCACAATTAAGAAAGAAAACTGCAAACTCATCCTCGCAGTGCAGATCTACACATGTTTATCTTAACTTCCGCCTTAAAGTTTTTTCACGTGACCTCCACATGCTTTGGTTTGGCACGTTGTAAAAACCGTGCCGTAGGACCCCTAGACCCGAGGATCCTTAAGTACTGAAGGTAAAAAGGACCATTAACACCAGAAGGTCATCGCCACTGGCAGACAGTAGATTCCTGTCAACAACTTGTCAGATATACCATTTTATTTTTCAGTCAGTTTGCTTCCTTGTACTGCTACTCAAGAAGACAATTGCACACAATTGATTTATAAGAAACAAACGTTACTCAGGGCTAATTGCACGTATTTTTTATAAGAAACTTGATGTGTTTTTGCTTGTCGTCCGTTTTGCACATTGCGTTGAGGAGATGAAGTGGCCATGGCGGTAACTCTCCCCAGTCAAAGTTTTGAGTATGATTTGAGGTAAAATCTCGTTTCCAAAAATTCTTCTGCTGCTTATCAAAAAATGACCAAAATTTCCAAATAGAAATATTTTTCTTCTTCTCCTGTAAATACCTTTCATTGTATTACTTACTGGTGCATTTTTCCCAAAATTTTACCGCTTGTATTTTTCAGACATAGTATATTAACCTTTGCTGATCTTTAAATTTGGATTTCTGATGGTAGAGCATTAGATGCGTCAAAAAAGCAAATAAATAATTACATGGAATGTTCTTTTTATTTATATTTATTTATCATGGTACACTTTCTTTCTCTTTAACATTGAATAGTCGATAGCAAGTGTCGATAGCAAGCAATAGGAGTTTTAATATGTATCCCATCACCTAGCAAGAAGGCTAATCTCCAACTGCCAGTACCAAGGAACAGTACTTACACAAATAGACCAAATTGTTGCTAACAATCAAAATATAATTCTGCTTGAAAGAAGATTTTGTGCTTCGTAAAGTGTCAGTGATTTAAACAGACTAAAGACTTTCTTTTTAAGCAACTTGTTCAACATTATATCTTTTTGGCCGGTTCGAAATATTTTAACCGGGGGTTAGCGCCAACCTTAAACGTCCTTGCCAGAATATTTACATTTGACCCGGTGAGGTGCAGGAGCGAAAGTGGGTGTTGTGCTCTGTACTGTGTCATGTCAGTTGTCACCTTTCTGTCTCAGTTCAATTTGAGCATGGAAACTCGAGCTTCAGATCAAAGAGATCAAAGAAAGATCAAAGTTCAAAGATCAAAGTTCAAGCTTATTTTCCCCAACCTACATCCCCTTTTTTCTTTCTCTTTAACTTTTCTTTTCTTCTTATATATCCTTCTCGTCCTGCTCACCTTTCGGTTTGCAGAGGCAGGTGCATTGGTCCCGCCTCCGGAATTCTTCCAAGGTCTAATCACCGACCATAGAAAGCCTAATTTTGCAGGCAGCTGGGAGCCAATGTGCGTATGCCCAACTTCCTGCCAAGTTGGGGGGGGGGATCGTTAATCCTCGCTGGCATCAATATTGGTTTGCTTTTGTTTTGATTCATTGTCTTTATGAATTTTGCTTATAATTTTTCCACTTAACAAACAATCAAATGATTTTCAATTTGATTTGACTTCCTTGATAAAACGTTTTCGAAATTTTCCGTAGCTGCGGGAATTTTTAAGAATTTACAGTCACTGCCGAACTACAAATTGGTAAACATACTCTTGTACTGATTTACAGACGACCCTGAGCCTGGTAGCAAGCGGGTTAACTCGCTTATGTAATCACACTTTAATTCTGAAAAAGATTCCTTTGGGGAGCTTGCCATTAATGAATGGTGAAATTGCCAGAATAAGCACACAGTACATCGTCTTTGGGTCATACATTGCAATGTTTGCACATCTGCTTATTAACATTTGGATGTTGCTTGAATAATTTGGCGTGCATTTACTATATCTAATAGAGCTAATCAAACATACCTGAAGAAACTGACAATAATCTAAAAAGTTTTCATTCAGAAAAATGTATCGCAAACTGCTCTGCATTTCTTACTACCAGTCGCGACGCCAATATTGCGCACAACTACTTCAACAATACTGAATACACTCAATCGGATAACCTGCTATTTTCATAGGCTATTGTCAAACTGGCCAACGAGAGTTTTCGTATCTCATTGCATATTGTTAAACTAGCCAATTAGGCTCGACCTTTCTGGCCCCAATGCTTCTGGAGAATGTTAATTTAAATGTTAGCAAAAGACCAGGAACTTACTGTGTATTTTTTGCATAATCATGGCAAAATACTTTACCAATTTATAAGACTTATTTGTGGAGCTTATGACAATATCAAATATCGAAGGAGCTTATGACAATATCAAAGACGCAAGGTATTGTTTGATTTAAGAAGACAGTTCTCAAGTTGTTTCGACCTGGCTTCCTGCATGAAGTGCATGCATACTGTATCACAAGCGTAATTGACTGACGTGCTTAGGTAATTGAAATTTTACTGATGCTGCGTAAATATCGTAGCACCAGATGAAAAGTTATTTTGTTGTTGTGTAAATTCAGTTGTGTGCCGTGGAAGAAATATATTATAAAACAGCTCCTGTTCGCAAATACATTTTTGCTGTTGTCGATCCTGCAAAAAGATTGCAACCGAAGTTGAACATTTTAAACATTTTTTATTAAAATGCAAGAAATGTACATAGTAGAAATGATTTAGTTTACTTTGTCAGTTTTTATCTCGGTAATGTGCAAGGCGAATTAACTGCAAAATAGTCACCATATGTTTCATTGAAAGACAAATGAAGAGTTTGAGTATTTACATCAAATAACTTAATTATACAGAAAGCGACAGCCGTAAAACAGCACATGGATACAATGAATGAATAACTGATATGATTTTTTAAGTTGCATAAGATAAGGGAGATATTTTGGGCAGGAATTGTCTTTATCACATGTTGTGTGGCTGGGAAAGTAACACATGTTTTTAGACACATTTGGATGCTCAATTAATTCTTTATAAGTTTATCTCAATTTGAAGGTTGCGCTTGATTATTGATATTTGCGAAAAGGCATTAGCTGTTGACTTCACAAAATGCATTCACAGCGAAGAGTACGTTTTGAAAATCGCTACGACGATAGAAGTTTGCCTCGTCGATCAGTTACTCTTGACCATTTAACTTTGGAACTTCGAAATTGTTATGAGACAGTAGACAAAGGGAGGAAGTTACTTGAGAGGCTTTACAGCAATTTGCAGCGACCGTTTTTCGGGAAAGAATCTCAAAGAAGTCATCAAAGTGACTTCCAGTTAACTATCGAGCTTGAGAACTTAAAAGATGTCTTGGAGCTTATAGCTAAAAAGCGCAGCCACTACATTGAAGAAATATCGAAAGCTCAGTTTATAGTTGGACATGATCGACAACAGATGGAAGAATTTCTACGGATGGTGAAGACCACGGACAATCGACTACGAGAGAAGCTTAAATCTTTCAATCAATTTTCACAGCAACCAAAAAATTTAGTAACGGAACTGGAGGAGAACAATGAGATTCTTGGAGAATTGTTAAGGGAAATAAAAGAGCAACTGATTGCTGAAGAGCGCTTCATAATGAGGCAATCAGCCTGGAGTTGCGACGACAGTAGTGGGACCGAGGCTAGTTTTACAGGTAGTCCACGTGACCGGTTATCGTATATTCGAGGCAGGCGAAGAGGAAGAGCAAGGGAGATTACTCGTGTGATTAGTTCATTGCCTGATGATACAAACAGAAATAAATTTAGGGAACGACCTGAAAAGCGTTTTGATGGCTATGCAAATGAATGGCGTCGTAGCAAATTGGAGAAATATTCAAATCAACATAGGGAATCTCCTTGCCAGGATAATGGTGACAGAGATGGCAACATTTTGCGTGGTTTGGAAAGAACTAGTTTGAGTTGGAAGGATATTCCTCATTCAAAATATAAAGAGAGACTAGGAGATAAACAAAGGAAAGATGAATATAGGGTCGAAAGATGGGACAAGGAAGAGAACAATACAGATGACTGTGACACAAGCTCCCTTTCACTAAGATTAAAGCAGCTTGTGAGGCAATCTGACAATGTTCAAAAGCTAATTAGCAATGTTGGTAGAAAAGATGTTGGTGAAATGCGCAAAGACAAATCTCTGCCAGTGCCTATTTCTACAACATTATTTGGCAAATCCTCTGCTGGCCACCCCAGTGTTGCCAACAAAAGAGATGTCGATGCATCCTTGAAATATGGTTTTAGTAATAAGCAAGATGTAGATTTCGGTAAACACGAAGCTGGATTTTCTCATGATTTTGAAGTAGAAGTTGAACGAGATGCTACATCTAAAGGAAAGACACTTACACCTGTTGGGAGCGGGCGAAGTAGTGAAGACATACAAATAGTTCTGGATAAATGCGATGAACTTCAAATAAGTTTACGAGCTTGCTCCCCGAGAGAAGTGCGTGAAAGATTAATTCAAAACCTAAAACAGGTAGAAAAAGCTGACAAAGATGCAGATGAACACAACTACGAAGACGTGTCTTTGACTCGTCAGACTCTTCGCAAAAAATCTGATGCTAACCATGAGAAAATACGAAAAGACTTTATTTCCTGTCTCGACAAGATATTTGAAATGGAGAAAAGTTACGGAAGTGCAGAGGACGAGATAAAGAGTTTAAGACATGATTTAGAAAAAGCGTTGGTGGATAGAGATGCTGCTGTGAGGGTAATGAAAAGCGAAAATGAAGAGTTGAATATGAGATTAGATATTAAATCTAAAGACATGGAAACTTGTGACAAGAGGCTTAAACAAACAGAGAAAAGTTTGCAAGAGTTAAAAGTAACGTACGAGATGGAAAGGGATGCTGAAAAACAATTTAAAATTACTGATAGAAGCAAACAGCAAGGTCTAAAAAGAGAAGATTTAAAGTCTTTGATAGAAGAATGTGAAAAACTGAAATCAAAAGTTGATGATAAAGGCAAGGAAGTAGACAAGCTGCGAAAGGAGTTACACGATGCCATTGAAGAGATTCAGAAAATAAAGAACGTCAAAACAGCTGCCCCACTCATTGAAACTGCTGAACTATCGCCTGAAGAAGTGCAGAAATATGAGCTGAAAATTCATATTTTACAGGAAGAGGTTAACCGCTTGAAGGCACATAGTGCGGAAGATATTGCTGCAGAATTGGCAGCTTTGCAAAAAATTATCGATGTTGCAGAGAAAAAGCAGGAAAAAATTTCTCAGGAAAATGTTATGATCCTAGAAGAGAATTCGTTGCTTGCAGCGGAAAAAATTCAACTTGCAAACTATGTTGAGGAATTAAATGACAGGCTTGAAAAGCATGAAAGAACTGAAGGACTACAAGAAAAATTTGACGAGCTTCAATTACTGAGTGTGGCAAAAGATGCTGAGATAGAGTATCTAAAAAAGAATAACTTGCTAGTCCTGGATAATCCAATAAATGAGCAGTACGAAGTTGACTTAAAAGTACTGGAGGATGAATGCAACAGTTTAAAGAAGAAACTAAAGAATTACGAAGATTTGCTTGGTCAAGACGGTGGTGAAATCAATAAAAAGCTTGATGAAATGTATCAAGAGTGTGTAAAATCGGTTGAAAATGTCAACAGGAAGAAAGAAAAAATCGAAGAAGAGTTCCAGAAGCAGAAAGAGATCTACGAGGATTTGCTTGCAGAGTGTCATAATGAAATTAACCTGTTACAAAGAAAGGCGGAGAAAAGCGTCGTTTCAGGGAGACAATTTGACAAAAGAGAAGTTTTGGAAGCTTTTTTGAACAGTGAAAGAAGCACTGACGAGCTTGCTGCATTACTTGGCGGTGATTTTGTAGATTCAGATCCTAAGGAGGAAAGTTATATTGATGTTGACAGGTTGGTTGCTGAGAACGAGGATCTACGGAGAAAGATGTCTCAGCTTGACAAAAACGTTGCCGGGTATCAGAGCGAAGCCTCCATCCTAAAAAAGAAGAACAGAGAACTAAAAGAAAAAATCGAACTTGTTAAGTCTGAGAATTATATTATGAATAAAATGCGAGATGATGAAATAGTTAGGTTTAAAGAATTATCTGAAGAGAAAGACAAGGAATGCAAAGAGTTGAGAAAGAGTCTTTGCGAAACCGTTGGCTATGACGAAAAGGAAGAACTACTTGGGAGGTTGCGAGACATTCACAGAGAGCTGATGCAAACAGAGGAAGAAAAGGGTGGAATTTCTCTAATACATTCAGATTTGGCAAAGACTCGAGAGGCGTTGGAGAAAAAAGACAAGGATATTGCAAATTTGAAGCGTCAAAATAGACTATTAGCGGACATGATAGGGCTGGAAGAGCCATTTAGGAGAATGGTTATCAATAAGTTAGCTTCAAATGACAGTAATTTGGAGGATTTGGTAAGCAATTTAGCCAAAGGCTCATCTGCCGCAAAGGAAATTACCCGAGCAAAGTGTCTTGAGGAACTAAATGAAAAGTTAGAATCAAGAATTATCAAATTGAACAAGGAAATTATGGGATTCAGTGAAGTAAAGGAAGAGTTAAAAGATAAATCACAAAGATTGAAGCAGGTAGATGATCAATGCCAGCTGCTTGAAGATGAGAATTTTAGCCTTCGGGAGAGGCTGCGATCTTTGCAGAATGAAGTTAAAGAACTCAGTTTGGCTACGAGAAATAGAAAAGCTGGAAAAGACAAGGCTCATGAGGAATTACTCAACGAAAACGAAGCTCTGAACGAAAGAGTGTTGTTGAAAGAACTTGAAGTGGAACGGCTATCAGAAAATGTAGATGAACTAAAAATGGGTATAAAGAAAAGTGAGAAAGAGACTGCTGATTTGAAAGAAAGTGTTGATGGAATGATCCGTTCGGGTGCAAGAATCGAAAAGTTGCAAGAGGATAATGTTGAGAAGGACGAAAAGATAAAGGAACTGAAGAAGGCTTTATTGAATGTAGAAAAAGAAAGAAAAGAGATAAATGCAGATTTTGTAAGGCTGAAGATAAAAGGTGAAGAAGATGCTAAGTTATTTTCAAATGAAATGAAGAAATTGCATGTTGAAATAGAGAATCTTATATTAAGCCGCCAAGGAACACCTGTTGAAAGGCCCGATGGAAGTTATGAATCTCTACCGATGGATGACAAAGATGGAGGTTCTTCTAGGTATGACAGAAGCAAGTTGATAAAGAAACTGCAAACAGAAAATCATCAGCTGGCGTCAAAATTGTTATGCCTGGAAGACGAGACAACAGCGATTACCAAAATTGTTGCTGATATGGAAAGAGGGCATGGCCATTTGACGGGAATTTTGAGAGGACATTTGATTTTACAGAAAGATTCAACTGCCAAACTGTTGGAGAGCTCTTTACATCAGTATGCTGATGAGTATGAAGCTGGAAAGCGAAACTTTCAGGCAATTGAAAACAGATTTGACAAGGATAAACAACATACTACACGAAGAGGATTTGCATGGGATTTTTTTGCAAATGCAACAGCAACTATCAATAACATCACTGCGATTTTAGATGAAGGGCTTATTAAAGTGGAAGACGATCTGGAGCGAGATTTTACCTCCGATCAAGACTTTGAGGAAAAGGATTACAAATCTAGAGTCTGGATTTTGAGACGCAGACTTAGTAATGTGGAGAAGCGTTATCGAGACTTGATGCTCCGTGCCGAAGAGCTGAGTGTCAGGTTGGATGCGAAAACCACAGAATACGACGTTACTCAAGATGAACTCGAAGATGTGACTCGGGTTCTTGAAGTCAACGAAATGACAATGGGGAGAATTAGAGAGGAATTAGCCGAATATTTGAGAGAGAACAATAAGCTGAAAGGAATCATGAAGCAATTGAGAGACCACCAGGAAAGCACTGTTGGGGCAGTTATGGCCGAGAATGACATGCTGAAAAAAGAGATTGAAGACGTGAGTGAAAACCGCGGGGCCGTCAAAAGTCTTGAGCTAGAAATGGAGAACCTTCGAGACCGCTCTAAAGCTGATGAGGATGAGGTCAAAGGGTTGAGAAAAACTTTGCACGAACAAGAGAAACGGGAAAAAGAAAACGTAGACAGGGTGAAAATAAAATTAGTAGAAGAAGTCAGAAAGGGAGAGGAGGGATTAAATCAATTGAGTAAAGAACTGTCCGCTTCTGAAAGGAAATTTGAAGATTCAAATAGCAAAATTAAGGAGCTCGAAGAGTTGGTAAGGAAACTTGAGGAGAAGAATGCTACGTTGGAGAAATATTTACAAAAATCAAGAGCAGGCTGTAGAAGTGAAGGAATTGACCATCATGGAACTATTCACATGCTGAGGGATGATCTGAAAAAATTATTCAAAGAGAACGAAGAGCTCAAACAGGAGATTCATGAAAAGCACAGAAAAATTACTGCTTTAGCGAAAGATTTGCGAGAAGCAAAGATAGCTGTGAAGGAGCAGCTAGGAACGGAGAGAAGTGTTGACGAGAAGCTTCTTGACAGAGCTGCGAAGGATCAGATTATGGCGCTGAAGAGGCGTATTAGAGTGCTGGAGATGGATAAAGAAAAGCTTGAAAAAAGTGCGAGTATAACGGAAAGAAACCAGAGGCTAAGTGAAGAATCATTAAAGAACAAGAAAGACATAAGGCCTAAGAGTAGGTCTGGAGAGAAAGACATTTCCTCATCGAAGAGTTTGACTGAAGGAGATAGATTTGATTCCTTTAAAAGTGACACCAGTAAAGGTGATGATACTTCGAAGAGCATTAGTATTTTAGATGAGGACCCAGCCAGTTTTGCTGAAGGAGATACAAGCCTTGCGTCTATTGAATCTATTAAAAATTTGAATGATGACGTAAAAAGAGAGATCGAATTAAGAGACAATCTTATTCAAGAGTTAGAATCGAGAATTAGGGAACTAAAGCAGGAGTTGTCTCTAAAAAGCGGGGAAGAGAGAAGGTTGCCAAACAATAAAGAGCTAAGAGGTGATGGTGGAATGAAGCTTTTTACATTTGATGAAAATAGTATGGCGCAAAGCGATTTTCAGTCCGTTGCAAGGGAGAACACAAATCTCAAATGGAAGCTACGTGAGCAAGAAAATGGGCCAATTGATGTTAAGGTGAAGCAACGAGATGACATCATAGAGAAACAGCGAAACAAGCTTTCGAGTCTTGAGAATGAAATTGAGGGAATGGACGACAGAAATCTAAAGCTACAAAATGAGATAGGAGAAATGAAAAATACTGTTCCAGAAGATTGGAAGTGTAAGGAATATGTTTTATTGGAAGTAAATGCTAAAGACAGCAAAACGGATATTTCTAATAAAATTGAAATGTTGAACAATGAAATTTCTGGCCTGAAAAGAAGATGTATTAGTAAAGAGAGGATCATTGAAGATTTAAAGTCAGAGCAAAGAGAGCTGGAATCTAGTTCTACGGGTGAAGTTACTAGGGTAGATGAAGCTGTTGCTGAGGCGACATCGGCAAGCAACGTGGAAACAGTTTTCGATTTTGCAATTAGTGAGAACATCGGTGGTGCTGATAGTTCGGCAAGAAGAATACCAAAGTTTATCAGCATTAAGAAAGAAGACGAAGCAGGTCGAAAGAAAAGCGTTGGAAGAGGAAAGAGTCCGTCGAGAATTCCAATTTCTCCAAGACCAAAATCTTTGTCGTTGCAGATGCCTAACAGTGACAGTCAAGGGTCGGAAACCAAAACTGTAGATGAGCTTGAGAAGAAAATCAAAGACCAAGAAGAGGATATCAAAACTCTATTGCAATCTGTTGAATATTTTGAAAATGAGGTTGAGAATATGACGAATGAGATAAAGGAGGTTGACAACCTCAAAGCGAAGGCAAAGAAGGCTGAAATTGAGGCTAAAGCTTTGAAAGTTAAAAATTCAAAAATTCAAGAGCAACTGAAGGACTCTAAAGTTTACGATGACAGATTAAAGGAGCTTGAAAATAAAATGAGAAAATTGATTGTAGAAAATAAAAGTTTGGAGAGGCAAATGAAGGACGGCAGGAGACGACATAGTGATGCTGGTGAAAAGTCGAAGCAACTGCTGGATGCATCAAAAATGAAGTTACTGAATTTGCAGGATAAAGTTGGACAAACTGAACAGAAACTGGAAGTAAAAGAGAAGCAATTAAAAGTTGTCAGAAGAGAGTTGGAGATAAAATCAACATTTCCTTCTGAGGATGACGAAAGCTTAAAAACTGTAATAAGAGAGTCGATAGAAAATAAAATTGTCACTTCTGCAATGAAAAACGACACTGAAGAGGAAATAGAAAAACTGCGTAAAGGAAAAGTAGGTTTAGAGAATGATTTAAATCAGAAAACGAGAATGCTTGATGAGAAAGTTGAACAAATATTGACGTTGAAAGAGAATATTCTGGTGTCCTCTCGAGATTTTGAAACTGCAAGCGAAAAGATACATGATTTATGTGACGAAATTGCAAAGAATGAAACAGAACTTAAACGTCTCAGAGCTCGAAATATAGCGTTAGAAGCTACGCAAGATGCTGTTAGGGAACTGAGCGTAAGACCTGGAGGCTTGAGGATATCTTTTGATGAAGAAAGTGTAAAGAGAGATGTTTTTACAGAATTTGGAAATCATTTAAAAGATATTAAAATTGTATGGGATCAATTAAAGGATGAGCTTAATGGAATTGGGATTAATACAAGTAGAGTAAATGTTGTTGGTGAGCAAAGAGATTTGATGGGTAATGATAATTCAGAGGAGATCAGACAAATTGTGAGGGAAATGGAAGAAGTGTGCATGTTGGTGGGTGAAGCCTCCAAGAAGAATGATGAAAACTTTGGTGCAGATTTAAAGGCCCAAAAAATAGTAAATACAGAATTGGAGAATAAAATCAACGAGTATAAAAAAGTTGTTGAGGAAACAAGTTTAAGAATTTTGGAACTTGAGAATGAAGTGTCAGAAAAGGAGCATAGTGATGAAATTGGGCATAAACTATTACTTGATAAATCTGAAGATTTAAGAAATAAGTTGCAGAGATCTGAAACGGAGAAGAAACATCTTAATCTGGAGTTAGAGAGACACGAGAAGAATCTCAATAGATTGACAGGACAGGTTAAGATCTTGGAGAAAGAAGTGATAGCGAGAGAAACTGAAATTTCTGAACTGACACAAAGAGCTCTTGACAGTGAAGAAGATTCAGAGATAATGAAGAGCAGGGTTGAGGAATTGGAAGATGATTACAATAGACTGTTGCAATTCGGAATGAGGGTTGAAGGAGACGAAAATTGTGCCGAAGATAATGAGAAACGTGATCAAGTGTTGAACATACAAAAGTTGGAGACGGAAAAATTTGAATTAGAGAAAGGAAAGGCTGAATTGGAGGACAAGATCAATGACCTTAGTAAAGAGGGCAAAGAACGTCTTCTAGAAAAGGAAATGTTAAATGAGGCTTTGGCAGAAACAAAGGAAGAATGTGTTCGACTGGAAGAAGCTGTTTCTAAACTGGAATTTAACAAGGCCGATCTTCAAGAAAGAATGGATGAAATGCTTTCTGGTCAAAGGAATATAAATGATGAAATGTTTGAGCAGTTACAAGAAAACGAGAAGAAGATTTTAGGTTTGGAAGATGCTATGTTTAGAGTTGAATTAGAGAAGGCAAGTCTTCAGACACGATTGAACGACATGAATAAAGGTGATGGTGGAAGTTTGAACAAAATGCTCTTTGAGAAAGAAAATAAAATTGCAGAGCTTAAGGAAGAAAATTCAAAAATGGAAGATGAGGTTTATCGTCTTGATTTGGATAAAAATGAGCTACAGAAAAGAATAGACGAACTAACTTCCAGCGAAATAAGGGAGGATTACACTGAATTGAAAAGAATGCTTATAGAATGGGAAGAAAAGGTAGCTGATTTAGAGATTGAAAAATCAATTTTGTTTTCTCAGAGGGAAGAGTTGCAAAAGGCAATTGATGAAATTTTGGAGAGTCCAAGAAGTTCCTTGGATGAAGAAATGAGTGATGACGAACGCAAGATTTTCAAAGGTGGGCCAAAGGAGTGGAAGCGCCGACTCATTGCTGCTTATCGAGATATTAGAGATAAGTCATTCGAAATAGTGACTTTGAAGATGATACTTGAGAGTAAAAATGTTGAAATCGGTCTTCTGAATAATGCAGAACGAGCTGATAAGAAAGATGTTAGTTTTGATTCAATTGATGGGAATGACAAAGATAGAAAATCAATCCAATTGAAGAATACGGTTTATATGTTACAAGAAGAAGTGAGGATTAAAACTAAGGAGATTAGCGAACTTCGCGATGAGACATCTAACCTTGAGAATAGTTTGCAATCAAAGAAAGAGCTGGGATCAAACAAAGTAGCTTTAAGAATTAACGGTAAAAACGAATGTGAGATAGAGAACGAACAGCTACAGCAAGAACTACATGAACTCAAAATTGAATTAGGAGAAAAGGAAGAAAACTATGATTCGCTATGCGACCAGCTGTTTGGTGGAGAGCAACTTGCCACTGTTGTGGAAAATTCACAGCTAAAAAATGAGATTGCTGATATAAAAAATGAGCTTGCATGTGTGAAAAATGAGCTTGCAGAGAAAGGAAAGCCCCATGAAGAGCTTGAGGAAAACTACGAGCTTATTTATAACGAACTAACAAGAATGAAAGCTGGCATTGACACAGATGATACACCTGAGAGTGATTTGCAGCTCGAAACACTCAAGCGCCAGTCAAAAGTTGACCAATTAGAAAAGGCTTTGCTTGATTACGAGGAAAGATATCGTTTGATTAGTAAGGACTTTGATGAAGTAGAGGAAAGATATCGAGACGAACTGAACTACGCATCAACACACATAGGACAGCTGATGTTACAAGTTGGTGAGCTTGAAGAGAAATTAAGAGTTACTCGTGAGCAGCAATCTATGCCACAGGGCGAAGGTGAGAGTCAATCTGGGTTTGTTGATCAATCAGAGTTACAGGTGATGGAAGAGAGGCTGAAATACGCTCGAGAAGATGTTTCCAAAAAGAATGAGCTGATACATAATCTGAAAGAAACACTGGCTTCATTTTATGCAGGATCTGATGACCATACAGGTATTTATGGCTATTATCAAACAATTTTATCAACGACATAGTTCCTTATATCGTGTCCATACATAGTGTTATTCCGGCTATAAAATAAAAGCTTTTATGATTTTAAATATTTTTGTTTGATACCTAGCGATGATGGAAGTATCTTATGGCGTATGCGGTAGATTTGAATTGAAGGGCACTTTGTTATTATTTAGATTTTAAGGTCTATATTGTTTGTTTTCCGTGTCCAACCTTTTTTGTTTTGACCAATAATGTAATCTTTTATGTAATTGTTCTGATGACTAATGACGCGGCTTATTTACTTCCTAGAATCATTATCAAATGAGTTAAAGAGACTATTGCAAGAAAATGGAAATTTACAAGATCAACTTGATCTTCAGAGGCAAAGGTACGAATTAGAAGTGGACAGCATGCGAACTTCGATGTCGGCTCTTAAACACGAACACGTTCAATCTTTGAAGGATGATTTTGAAAGAGTTTGCAAAGACAAAATTGAGCTGCAAGTAAAATTTGCAGAGCTTCAAGAAAAGGTTACAAAGCAACAGGATACGATCGAAGAATTAACTGCAAAGAATATCCAGTTTAGAGAAAAACATGACACCGCGGAGCAGGGTGACGTATTAGACTTGTCAGATATTACTGCTTGAATTTCAAAGACTTTTCAGAGATCCTGCATTTATGGACGTTAAAAAATTTGGGTATTCGTGCAATTTCAGATATTTTAATAGCTAACCAATATATAGCAGATTTTTGGCATACGTGTTGAACAATGCTGTGAGCAATCAAAAGTAACATGACGTTAAATAAAATTTAAAAACTCATGCCTCTCATTTGAAAATTAAAAGATTCGGTCGAAGTTTATTTGACAACCCCCAATGTAAACATGCTTGCGACTTCCTTGACCGCATTTGTTTTATACAAAAGATAATATGGAATCAATAAAGAAACATGAATTATACACGAAAGGTGTGACCTGAGGTTTTATCAGATACGCATAACAGAGGCGAATTTTTTAACAATAATGAAATCGATATGCCAGTTTCAAAGCGATTATCCATCAGAGACAAAACCAATTCTCTCAGCTGGAAAATCAAAAAAAGCAGTCTGCAGTCAACCCTGTGTTTTCATTTTCATGTTGAGTGAATTCGCTTTGTCTTCCATTGATAATCGTTTTGAAATTGGCGTGTCGATTTCATTATTTTTATAAAATGTTCCTCTGTTCATACGAATTTTAAGTAAGATTTTGACTTGCAAAGTAAGATTATCAAGCAGTAAAAACGAACGATAATCTCTTCAGATAATTGCATTTTAAAATAATGAAATAGCTTCTGTGCTAATTGCTGTACATTTCATTAAACACTTTCTAGTTTGTATAATCTCATTCTTACGACCACAAGATAAATTTTTATTTGGTCCACTTGGGATTAGCCAATAACATTGCATATTTTTGTCACATGATCTAAATACTGCAAATTGATTAGATTTTTTCAAAATTTAAACAAACAAAACATTGTGATGAAATTGAAATTATCTTATGTTATTCTCATGCTTAAAAATTCTGGAAACAAATTAATAATATTTATAGTTTTATTTTAAGTAATTTTACTTGTTCTAATAGATATGCATATTGTTAATAAAAGTTGGGAGTTCATTGATTTTGTAATTATTGGACATCATAGCAACGTACAAATTATCAATAAACATCCTTTCTGTAACTTCTGGCTATTTCTGTGTCCTTTTTTACTTCAGCATTTCAGTCATTTCAAAATTTCAGTCAAGCAAGCTAAATCATAACAAGTCATAATTTTGAACCTTAAACTATGAATAGCATTCAATACATTTACAGTACGTTGTGCCGATTAACATTATATGTAAGTTCTAAACTTTTTTCAGACAATATCCTGTATTAATTTTATTTATTGTAACATGCATCGTTTGCAAATGTCTTAAATATGCACATTATTAAAATTGTTATCATTTTATCACATATTACTGCACATTTTTCATGCACAAGCATTTTTTTTCGTTTTGTGACCTTGCTTTCTATTGATAGGATTTTTAACATAGCGTACAAAGATAAACGTGAATAAAAATACTAAATTAATCTAGATCGAAAAAATACAATTAAAACAATCCGTAGTATGTACCGGGTGGACCATTTTCAATTGCTGCCGTTTTCTTGGCCATCCTGCAAATTCTGTTCTTTCTACGCCGTAAAAACAACGCAGAAATGTTCCCGAAAGATTAACCTTTTTGATTTTGATATATCACTCGATTTTGAGATATCACTCGATTTTGAGATATCACTCGATTTTGATATATCACTCGATTTTGATATATCACTCGATTTTGAGATATCACTCGATTTTGAGATATCACTCGATTTTGAGATATCACTCGATTTTGAGATATCACTCGATTTTGAGATATC
>JAYJMH010021304.1:0-19502 GCA_036873815.1 Phacellophora camtschatica
CTCAAATAATTTTAAACGTAGCACAAGCAGAGAAATGTAAATAATTACAGATTGATGCGATAGTGCAAGCACACACATTTGCCACAGAATGGTCCATTTTATCACTTGACACTTGACAATCAATGTTTTAGAAGGAAACTTATTGTGAAAAGCCATATGGTACCAGTTGATCCAAAAACTGTAACATGCTTGCAAAGCTACTGTGGAAGATCTATTGTTTTTATGCCTAATAAAAACTAAAATTGAAGGTCTTCTTAAAGCCAGAAGGCTGCATAAAGTATTAGTATACAGTAGAACCTCCTTATAACATACACTTGTGGGACCTGTGTTACTGTCCATTGCAGAGAGATGTCTGTTGAATGGAGGTACCCTTCTTTACAAAGATAGAACTCAGTAAAAGTTTAGAAAGGACAAGATTATTTGTCCATTGGAGGTGTCTGCTACTTATAGGTGTCCGTTAATTGAGGTTTCACTGTTACAGGATGGGGAGTGTTGGGAATTTTTATAGCCTAATATAGCAATTAGGAATTTTGATAATATGACTTTAAACTAGTATTTGTTGTTTTTTGATAATGTAAACAGTTGTTTAGTCTTTAATTGACAATTTAAATGACCTTACTTTTTAGGACCCACGTGTCTTGGATGCGATGCTTCCTTATAGCATTGCTTATTATGGAAATCCACATTCAAGGACACATTCTTATGGGTGGGAAGCTGAGACTGGTGTTGAAGATGCAAGAAAGGTTTGTCATATTTTTAGAATGTATGTGCACAATATGCATTTCATGTACTTACTAGTTTAATGGAGTAGCAATAATACCAATCTTAACAGCATTTCTATAAATTTAATTCTATATTTTCAGAAAGTGGCTGATCTTATTGGAGCTGACCCTAAAGAAATAATCTTTACAAGTGGAGCAACAGAGTCTAACAATATAGCAGTGAAGGTACAATGCAATTTGAACATGTATTAGTCTTTGTGAATATTGATGTTATTGTTTAGTAAACAAGTCTGAACCATGTAACTGAATCTGTTGATTTTTTATGTTCTACAGTTGGCTTGTTAAGTTCTATATGACAATGATACAGTGTATATTGTTTGCATTAGAAAACCACTCATTTTTAGAGATATCTTGACACTATTATGATCTTGATCATTCTTGAAAGTTTTAATTTTAAACTGAGATTTTAAACTATTTCATTTTAAGAGAGCAGTTCAATTGCTGTTTTGTAAGTTGAGCAAAGAGCACATGGAAACAAGAGACTCATAATAAATTCAGTTTGAAGTATACTTAAATCCTCAACGTTCATGAGCTTTCATGGATGACTATTTGTGATGCACAATATAATTTTTGAAATTTAATGTTATGATTCATAACAACAAATGTCAAAAAGTAATCATGGAATGTTGAAGCAAAATAAATTGTTTGTGTGAAACAGACAAAACAAAATGCTATGTTTAATCACAAAAGTAAACAAGGAAAATGTTCTATTATCTCATAGATTTATATTTACCTTGATGACATTCTTTTGTGCTAAATAAAAAATCTGGTGTGTCAGCATTGAACAAAGAGTTTTGCAAATTTTGTTTGTCTATCCATTCTTCTGGAATATAAAATGTGTGAAAATAACCATAACTCTACAAATCATAGTTTTTGCATTTTTTCGTAATAGGGAGTTGCAAGGTTTAACAGACGCAAGAAGAATCATGTCATTACTACTCAAACGGTATGGCTCTTTTATATGTGTACAAATATAAATTTATAGGCACCTGTGATTTGGAGATTATGCAGCAACTAACAAACATTTACCAACTACGGGGAGACATTGCTTTTGATTTATAATAGGACCCCATACCCTCTCAAAATCCAAGTTACATGCCTGCATTATGCAACAAAACGTGTAGCTTTGCAAATTTTTCGCTCTGGAAATATTGTGTGTTGTATTCTAGAAAAATTTGTTGATAGTAGACAACTGTGATGCACAGTGCATATACACTGTATTTACCACAGTAAATAACTTGTCTTCAGTATACGCCTCTCTAATGAATGCCTTTTATTTTGATATAAAAATGCAACGAACACATCTAATGAACGCCCCACCTACCAGTAGAAAAAGCACCGAAAACGCAAGAGAAAAGACACAAACAAAAAGATCTAAGTGGTAGATTTATTTTTGACAATAATTTTATTATATATGGTAATGTTGATGTTAAAATATAATATATAGACATTGCTCTTTCTTATCTAATTTGCAACATGGCTTCCACAACTTGACTTCTTTGCACCATCATTCATACTGATCACTCTCTGTTAGTAGAAGAGGATTTTTGTAGCTTGTAGTACGTGCTCCTGCCATTCTAGGCACAACTTACTTGTATCACAGTTATTTATTTTTATTTTATTTTATTTTAGTTTACAAACACGAGAAAATTTGCACAATTAACTGAAGCAATATCGCTATAATCATCTATCTCATAGACATGTGGCTTGTAGGCTTCTCTTGAGTCGATTTCTTTAATCTTCACCCTCTGCTACCATATTAACAAGAAGGACTTACCACTATGGGAAGTAGATTATACCAGCATGGTCTAGAGAGAATAGATGAACGATATTGTAACAGAAATGACTCGTAGTTCTTTCAAAATTTAGACGGTTGTTACATGAATGCTCTCAAGTTCTTAATGGACTGGTATATTTGATAGATTTGTAAATTTCTGGGATTGTGTTGTCAAAAGCCATCCAAAATTCTAGGATAGGGTGATCACAAAAATTATACAATCCCCGTATGGCCGTGTAGGGTAGTACCCCGCCTATGGGCTTTCACTTTCATCTTTAACTTATTCTGTTTTAGTTTGAATTGCTGTTGAGAGAAAAATTTACTGGTATATCCTATTTGATAGGTTTGTAAAATTCTTAAATTGTGTTACACCCCCGTATCACACCCCCGTATACAGTAGCACATCTTCGTGAAGTTGCACATCCCCGTATCTAGTAGCACACCCCCTCTCTGAGCTTTCACTTTTATCTTTAATTTCTTGTTTTTAGTTTGAATTGACTGGTGCTGTGTTCAGCCTTGATGGCTCAACTTGTATCCAAAGAACTAAAAACACTAACATTGAAATACCAAACAAGAAATCTGAAATCTACAGCGTTACTGATTCGTTGGTAGTCATAAATTCATCTTTAGAAGAAGCGGTCTCATCTGCTGAAGATGTTGGCTGTCAAATAGCAGATCTTTTGAAGCAAGAAGGTGCTTGCGAAATTTTGCAGCAAGCCAGGGAAGAGATTTCGATGGCGCAAAATGACCTTCGAATGCCGAAAAAACAATAGAATAGAAAGGAGCCATATATGCACATCCAGTGCTTTCAAATAACATGATGCTAAAAATTTTTGTTTGTTGGAGTATATCCAAAACATATTGTACTTTTATACATCAATGTCTCATTTTTCTCCAACGAGAAATATTTTTCTTAAATTTTATTTTAATAAATTAAATTAAATTTTATCTCTCTTACGTTTAACGGGTCGATTGAAGGGTAGAGGTGGCAAAGTCTTATAGCCAAACTCAGTGAGAGCGCGGGTTCGGGACAAGCGCGGGTTCGGAACTTACTACTAAACAACCTACAGCCAACTCAGCCGTCTATCTTTTCGAGATCGGTAGTTGAGTACCAGCTAAGCTGGGGTAAGAGGTTATCAAACCAGGGAAAGAGGCCAAAGTAGCTGCGCCCTCCTCTCTCCGCCGTGGGTAGCAACTAATAAAAAGAGTTGCCTTCGACCTAGTGGTCTGCCTACTTACTTGCTTACTCTCTTACGTTAAAAATGAACTGGTATTCTCTGATTGAAATTTTTGGCTATTCTTCCGGCACAAGTTTAGAGTCTTAACTTAACAAGTGTGAAAAGGAACCTTCACTGACTTTAAATATAAGGTTATGTTCTGGTTTCCTTTTCCCCTTTTTTCAATTTTTTATCTGATTGCATTAACATTGAAAACATTCGGACTGATAAGTTTCGGACAAAAAACTTTCGGACACATTTTGCATGATTGGGAACAAAATTGTTTTCTTCAGCAAATAAAATGAATCTTCCACCAACAACGAGTTATATATTGGCTAAAAAGCCAAAATTCACCTGTATAGCAGTTTTTACTGATATATTTTGAATAGAAATATGCAAAAAAATTCGGACACTTTTATAGATGTTTCGGACACTTAAAGTTTCGGACAAAAATTGTCTGAAAATTTTATCGTCTGAAACTTTTCGATTTTAATGTATGTACTTTAGTAAGTTTCATGCTCGAAACAAAACTCAAGCAGAAAACAAAACAAGAGCATGAATTCAAAGCACAAACAAAAAGTTTAAATTAAAATGGAGGTGGCATATGACGTTCTCAAATTTACAGAATATTTAAAAAAAATGTAACAGACATGATCAAATACTATTGTGCAAGTTACACTGGTAATTAAGTTAAAAATAAACACTTTGTTTCCAGATCTGTGTGAATCAAGAGTTGAGATATCTATTTTGAAAGGTCAAATTTGCCTTCATCCTCAACCCAGAGGTTTATAATCAAATACTTCTCTCACTAATTTAAATATCCATTTGATCATATCTTTTGTTTACACTTACAAAATACTTTCCATATCTTCTCAGAATGTTAATAGCTGGTTATTGCGTTATTAAAATCATTCGAATAATTCATGATAAATTAGGTCGAATAAGCTCGTACCATACATTTTGCTTGTGTTTGTATTGATGAACCTTCATTAAAAGTTTCGTGCAAGGTGCTTCATTGTTCCGGTATCACTAATTAGTCTTTTTAATTATTGCGATTCCCTGATCGCAATCTAGGCCCATTAGATTAACTTGTTAACAATAAACCACTTCAGAGTATTATTTCTAGAGCTAATGGAATAAAGAGTTTTTTCCTTTGTTTATCGTAAAATTACAGTAACGGTTTGGTTATTTTTGTGGAAGCCGAGAAGAACAAGAAATGGTTTTGGAAATGTCCTTTTTCTTCAAATCTGCTTTTGCCTTTGTTTGTATATCCACGTGTCTTGCCTACAAAAAAGGTATTTTCGTTATCATTTATTTGAAATTTTTTTCAGCTTCTCTTTGTACTTTTTAGAACTATAATATTTGTACTTTTTTACAATGTTTTGTGCACTGCAGTCCGCTTCACTTGGCAGTTTTCTAAATATATTACTGCACCAAAGGTTCTTAATTAAAATGTGATGTCTTTTTCTCCATAGTTCTGATCAATCTGTTGTGTTTAATTTCGTATTATTTCTAGTAGGCTTGATAAGAAATTTTTACTAGCTTTAATACTTGTTAAGTTTCAGTCAATTTTTTGTGTTAATTTACAAATATTTTTCTCAAAATTACGTAACTAAATATGTCAGCTTTTGCTTGCTGAGTTCTCGTTGATATTGTGCTTGTTTAGCAAATTCTTTCTCGAAATAATATAGCTAAATTAATATTGAAAAATGATCTTTTCTAGATAACAAGTGTTATAAGCCATTAAATTTGGTAATCGCACTTGATGCTTCTGCAAGCATTGAATCTGCAACTTGGGAGAGTGAAATAGAATTTGCGAAAGAAATCGTTCAAGCGAGCACAATCGAGAACAGTAACAACAAATTTGGAATTATCCATTTCAGTACAACTGCAACTGTGAGTGTTTTGTACCGATATTGTTTGCGAGTTTAAGTTTGAAGAAATTCAATTTGTTTGTTTGCAATTGTTTTACTTTTAAACTAGATTTTAGTGCAAATAATTCAGCAGGTTAGTAATTTTAAATCAGAGCGAAAGTTATGGGGTCACCTCACGATAAAGGGCCATTTTACATTTTCTTTATTTTCATCACAAGATTAATGAGAAATAATACGAAATACTGTCCGCAAAAGAAAACGTTTTTCTTTTCTGTATGAAGTTTGCAAACGCCAATTTCGTATTATAGTAACTTTCCTCTGTTATTGAGAATTTGTTATCCCTTCCTTCCCCCCGGTAAGAGCTATATCGCCCATTGCCAAATAACATAAAATTTCGTATTTCCAGGAGGTAAATTTTAGACAACTTTTGAATAAATTTCAGTTATTTCATCATAAGTTCTGATTTAATCTAATAACCATTATTTTGAGACTCAAAATTAACTATAGTCTAGCATACATGTGCATTAAAAAAATATTGGTTATTAAATTACAATTTAGGATAGGACGCACGAAAAAAACATCATAAGTACATCTCTTGAATAAAATTGGTTTGTAAGTGGTACCCCCTGCAAAATGAAATTTATATAGGATTTTCCTGTTAATTGGATATGAATCCGGGGGTGAAAGGTTGTCTTTCTTTTGGAATTTGTTCCTGCAGTTTACTTATATGGTGAAAATGCTAAATCAAAGAAAATATGAAATTAAATTAGCGCGAAATCTTGATCGTTCTTACATTCTACATTGACAGGTACTACAAAATTTGGATGCCGATGCATCGAAATCTATTGCTGCACTTGCCTCTCTAAAAAAAAGCACGACAGATGGCCATTCGTATTTGGATGCGGCTTTGACGAAAGCTGCGAATATATTTGAACTTTTTAATGCTACTGAACAAGTTAATGTATTTTTAATCATCACTGATGGGTGGGTAGATTTTGTTTTTTATTTAGAATTAGACTGAGTAATTATTTTGTTAGAAAAGGGATGCGTTTGAAAAATAATTCTTACTGCAGTTAACAAACTGCACGCTTCATAAAAGGAACGTTTTTGAATTTGTTTGCTTTAATTTTCGTGTTGTCGTGTAAACCTTTTCCACTAAAGTTTATTTTTTGTCAAAACCTCGACCAAAACTCAATTAACCATTTGATGCCCAGATTTGTTTACAAACAATCAACCGGAAAATTATGTAAAAGTTTCATTTAGAAGGGGGTGGCATTTACAATTTCGGGCTATTTTTCAAATAAATTTTGCTTCCCTAGGTACATGACATTTAGGAACGGTAAAACCAACGAGTATTGGTTGCAAACTCCAAAAGAAAAACTGAAAGCAGCCAACGTAATTTCGTTTGCGGTTGGAGGAGGACGATATATCAAAGAAGAAACTCTCAAATTTATTGCAACTGAACCAAATGCAACTTACTTTCTAAATGTTGGAGATTCGGGAAAATTGATTGCAGAAATACAAAAATCCACAGAAAAAGCTTGCGAAGGAGGTAATTTTAGTTCAAAGGAAATAGGAAAAATAAGCATTTTTATTTTTATAAATTATAATTTTTGATAGAATTTGTCAGAAATTTGGGAGGAAAAAGTAATTTAAATCACGACACAACAATTTGGAATATGAATTAACGATTAATAACTTTTCCCATTTTGTAAATTTTAATCATCTTCAATTTCAGAAACAACATTTATTTATGTTACTAATTTTCAAAATAATTTCTCAGCTTTTATTTTTAATACGTTTTTGGCTTTTTGTTACCATATTTTTCTATGTAATTTGTAATTGATATTTTTAAATTGCAATTTTTCAAAATTTGTATTTAATAAATGAATAATTAGCACTGAATAACTATTTTAATAAAGTTATTTAACTTTAAAACTATGGTTGCAACTGGAAAAGATTTGATCATGATTTTTGTTTCTTCTTTGATTTTCAGCAATTGATACTTCTGTCGTAAGTAAGTAGTTTTAATTTTCAATGAAAATTTGTATACTTTTTAATGTTTTGAAAAATTATTTTGCTTATAATGTGTAAAACATTATATTGTGCCAATGATTATAATTGCAATAAGATTATTTCTGTTTTGTTTGTGAGCTTTTTTGCGGTAAAAATTTGAATTTTCCCTTCAAATCAAATCAGCGAAAAAATGGTACCAGGAATGGATTCTTGTGTCATTCATATTTTGTTCTTGAGTGTATTTCTATTCTATAACATATAAGAGAGCGTATAGTTAATGTATTTCACAGAATGCAAAAGTCATTATTGTATTTCACATAATGCAACAGTCATTACTGTATTTCACAGGATGCAACAGTTATTATGGTATTTCACAGAATGCAAATGTCATTATTGTATTTCACGGAATGCAACAGTCATTATTGTATTTCACAGAATGCAACAGTCATTATGGTATTTCATAGAATGCCACAGTCATTATTGTATTTCACAGATGGCAAAAATCATTGTATTTCACAGAATGCAAAAGTCATTATTGTATTTCACAGAATGTAACAGTCATTATGGTATTTCACAGAATACAACAGTCATTATTGTATTTCACAGAATACAACAGTCATTATTGTATTTCACAGAATGCAACAGTCATTATTGTATTTCACAGAATGCAACAGTCATTTTTGTATTTCACAGAATGCAAAAGTCATTATTGTATTTCACAGAATGCAAAAGTCATTATTGTATTTCACAGAAGGCAACAGTCATTATGGTATTTCACGGAATGTCACAGTCATTATTGTATTTCACAGAATGCAAAAATCATTATTGTATTTCACAGAATGCAAAAGTCATTATTGTATTTTACAGAAATCATTATTGTATTTCACAGAATGCAAAAGTAATTATTGTTTTTCACAGAATGCAACAGTCATTATTGTATTTCACAGAATGCAACAGTCATTATGGTATTTCACAGAATGCAAAAGTCATCATTTTATTTAGCAGAATGCAAAAATTATTATTGTATTTCACAGAATGTAACAGTCATTATGGTAATTCTCAAAATACAACAGTCATTATTGTATTTTACAGAATGCAACAGTCATTATAGTATTTCACAGAATCCAACAGTCATTATTATATTTCACAGAATGCAAAAATCATTATTGTTTTTCACAGAATGCAAATGTCATTATTGTATTTCACAGAATGCAACAGTTATTATTGTATTTCACAGAATGCAAAGGTCATCACTATATTTCCCAGAATGCAACAGTCATTATTGTATTCCACAGAATGCAACGGTCATTGTGGTGTTTCACAGAATGCAACAGTCATTATGGTGTTTCACAGAATGCAACACTCCTCGTTATATTTCACAGAATGCAACAGTAATTATTGTACAGAATGCAACATTTGTTTTTTTTCATTTCACATGATGCGACACTTATTTTTTATTTCACAGAATGCACTACAGTGGAAATAAAGCGAATTGGGTGTTATAAAGATAACGATGGCAATCCTCGGCCATTAAATGATTTAATTTTTACTGACAGAGATAGCAGCAGCCATGTATCAAGTGGAAAAATAATAGAATGGGATAAATGGGACACGTATATGCCAGATTTGATTTGCAGATGTGCTGAAGAAAGTGCCAAAACAAAAAGGACCATATTTGGATTACAAAACTATGGTACATTATCATAATGATTGTTTTGTTTTTTATTGGGTGGCCATGAAGCAACTTTAGTTTTTATAATTCTGTTTTTGCTTTGTTTTGGCATTACAGACTCTAATTTATATATATTGATACCTTGTTTTTGTTGGGGGTTTTTGTTTACTTTTTATCACCATCCTTTCTTGCACGCAAAAGAACAACAACAAAATCCGACAATAACAATATAGATGTGCGCTTTCGGTTTTCCCCTCCCCCTCTCAGTGTACGTATTTAATAGATGCCCGCCCCTTTTATTTAATAGATGCCCCATTTTAAAAAATCTACTCAATAATCACCAAGTTATCCTCAATGAGACCCAACATGGAGGATTTCTGCTGCTGCTGCAATCTGATGAAAATACTACATTATGGCTTTGATTGCAAATTGGCTTTCCTTTTCTATAACTCAGGGACTATTTCAGAATTATCAAAAATTAATCTCCCTAACCAACCTCGTGCCCAGGGCTATCTCATGCAATACCACCGGTGTTTACCTGGTGGCTGTGTTTTCACTGGCTTACGAGAAACAAGAAGCATGGAAATCAACATTCGATTGAATCTCGAGCGATTCCAAATTCAAATATGAAAAATGGAAAGCCAAAATATAATTTTAAAAATTAATTTATTTGATGTGGCATAAATTTAAGAGTTCGCATAAATTTACGCAAAATTTGCATGTATATACCAGGGGTATTTCTTCTGAGTGAAACAGCTCTGGGTACGAGGTTGCTCCCTAACAGTATTTGCAAAGGTATGCACATTTCTCTGGATTACCTGGTATAGCATTGTTTGTTATCATTGAAATGTCATCAAAGTTTCATTGTATCAGTGAAATAATTGCTTGATTTTTTATTGCAGGGGAATGCTGGTCCAGCTTAAAAAATGATACGTACAACAAAGACGGCAAAGCAGTTTCAGACGAGAAATGCAAAACTTTTCAATACAAGCCATGCATTGCGTCATCAAAATATTGCGTTGGGGAGGGTATGCACAATTTTGTCTACATAATTATTTGAAAAGCTAGTGCAAAACGGGCGGAGCAAAAATTCGAAGTCATAGAAGATACCGGGTTAGTCAAAGAACGATTTTTTGGCCGCTCTATAATTTCCCCTTCTAATACAATGACATTATACTGCATGTTTACTCACAATTACTGCTACTGCAAAGATGAATAATTGGCCTAGCATGGTCGAAATTTACGCTGATTCAAAAAGTTTTTGTAAATGAGAATTGTAATGAAATTTTGTAACCAAACCATGTTCACATCTAAAATAGCCTCTTGTACACACGACAGACTTTTAATGAGCCTGATCTGTAATTTCCTTGCAAAGTTATAGACTATAATAAAAAACTCACTTTTTACTCACCCGAAGCTGTTTGATATTTTTGACGTAGGATTTCTCAGAATTTCTTAGATTTGTCAACATTGAAGAATGCTCTTGTGGCAAAACTGACCACCGGTACAAGTCTTGCGTTCCTTGCATTCGTCATGCAATTCTTAACGGTTCGTTGCTACTAGTTTATGAATTATGCTATTTACGTAGAGATGAAAACATTTTCATGTTTCCACTTATTGGAGTTTGTAGCAGTTAAATCATTAGTTAGTAGTTATGTCATTAATTTTTTGAGAAAGATAGAGGACAGAGTTGAATATAAAAAATGGATTTAGAATATAACTGGTTTTAGAAAATTAAAATTTGTTTGATGTTGAAAATTAAATGTTTTGTTATTATTTTGTCTTCAATCTTTTCACTCCATTACAAAATTGGGCGTCACATGATTTTGTTTGCCTTGCAGTTGTGTGTTTTTTTCCATTAGTAATACAACAGATACTATTGTGGATCGTTATCAACTGAAAAACGTATGGCTAAAATGTACATTCTTTGCTTGCAAGTAAAACATAACAAATCTAACGAGAACACTTTTATTTACATCTAATTTTATATCCAATTTTACAATTATTCGTTACATTATTGAAAATCACATTCATCCTGCCTCGTCTATGCATTCATCCTGCATCGTTTGTACATGTGAAAAACCTCTTTATTGACATTTGCAGATATCGACAGTCACCCAGTAACGTCATCCAATCATCCAGTATATTTATTTGCTCAATACAATAACAGACAATAGCAAGAAAAATATTTTTTTTAAATTCATCGTTGATAAATAAAACTAAATTTAATACAATTCGGTAGTCTGCGTGCAGACATCTCCTACGCAGCATTTTTTTTGTCACGCATTGAAATATTTATCAGTAATAAAAAATGTATTCTTTGAATTTTAGTTTTGACGCAAATACGCGATCTAAAAAATAATAACATTTGAATTTTGATGCTACTTGCTGCGTAAGAGCATGATACCAACGAATGTTTAACAAAGCTATATTTTTCTTAAGGTTTACTATTGTTTATCATCTAATTTTATACATATTAATACCTCCATCTCTTTCTCATTGTCCCGTTTGGTCATTACTTGAAATGTGCTCATTCATGACAGAGAAGGAGCAGAAGGGGCAAATCTGCTTTTCTGTTAACAGGCATACCAAAATCATGATCACGATCCAAATCCTGAAATCATGTTCCAAAATCATGATGTAGCCACTTGTTTGATGACCAAGTTCTACCACTTATGACACTTGTTCATACAATTGTGGTTCAGGCTTCGTACCTTTAATATCTTTAATAGCAGTTTGTAAATCATCAATCTGAAAATCACCACAGGAATAAATTAGTAATGAAATCAAAGAAAAATACGACCTATTTCCCTTGTCTCAATACATACACCCTGTTCCTTTTGGCTGCTCGTGCCATTCAGGTGGAGGAGCAAAACAAACTAAGGATAGAAAGCGAGTGGCTGAGCATGCTGAACAGTTCCCGTCAGATCACTGAAGTTAAGCGTGCTCCAAGCGAGCCAACATTTGGATGAGCACCTTCCGGGCAACTGCCAGCTCGTTTCCTCGTCCTTCGGAGGGGACGTTAAGCCGGCGGTCCCATGCCCGGATGCGGTATGTTCACCCGTGTTCCCTGTTGGAAACAAGTCATCTCGAGACTTTCGCAGGCCGGCACGTTAAATACAATCACTCACCCAACCAGGATGTACCATGTTACAAGAATAGGTCCAGTACCAGGCTATTTCGTTTCTAAAAAATATCCCTGAAAAGGAGGTTGTGAAAAACAATATTGCTCACATTTTTGGTAGATTGGCTATACAGTCCCTTTATATTTGTTGCTGTTCGGATGTTGGGTACATAGATTGCTTAATATGCCTACATACATTGTTGGCCTAAATAAAGTATAGGGTCTGCAAGCAAGGCTAAAATAATGCTATTATTATTATTATTACATCATTATATTGAATTCTAATCGCTTGAAGTGAGATTTTTGGATTTGAGTTCCTAATGTAAATGCTGAGCATCTCAGGTTTTGCGCAACAATGAAATTTACAATGATAGTTTCTAATAAGTGAGTTAAAGATAGAAAAAACAAACCGTGTCATAAGTATTTTCAAATATCAACTCTTTTGTGCTGCCAAATTTTACTCCAATAGGATCTGCTCCCACTGCAGCAATATTGCACAGTTTTGCTTCATTAATATTGTATCCAACCTTTGTATCAAATAATGAACAATTTGAAACTTTGAATTTTACTTCGTACTTATAAAAACAATTTCCTGAATCTACTTGTTTCCAATTCACGTTAACACAACCTTCAACAGATGACTTGCTTCCTCTGAAATTTCGAATTGGATCGCATTTTACTGAAAGTAAAAAAAAAGAAATTGGTCGGTGGTCCGACTTTCACATCTTCCCCTTTGCAAATTTTAAATCAACAACTATAAATTTACGGAAATAGCTAAAATACATAATTCATAGTTTATCTTATATCGTGGAAATTTTAACGTTGATGATTAGGTATTTACTCACAAAAATCTCTAACATTTGTCTTTTTGATCGCTGATGAGCCAATTTTATTTGTAAGGTGAGTTGTCAATATTCTTCCACAATAACTCGAAGGAATACTATTCAATGTGTATGCTGCTGTATATATATAGGGATACAATTAAGTTGCTGCAATTTCCATTGAATTTTCATTCGTATGTAAGAATTTATTTAAAAGTTACGTTTGGTACAGGATTATCATCCATTTGAACTGTTATTTCAAAATTATCGTTTTCGGCAACTTGCAAAGAATTTGAAACTGTTTCAATGAATTCTGGTGATCCTGAAAAATCAATAAGTGAATAGAACTTGAAATTGCAATATTTTCGTCGTGAAATAATTACAGTAATATTAATGTAAACAATGCAAAATAATGTAAGGAATGAAACAAGCAACTGTGAATACTAGAAAAATGCATCACATTAATTGGCATCTTTGTGTCAGGGGCATTTTTGAATGCATTTTGATAATGCTTCGCCAGGCAATTTATATAAGGGGGCAACTGATGTAAATCTAGCACACCTTTTTGTTCAGAACAGGGACCCCAGGTGGGGGGGGGAACTTGTATCTTTTTAGGGTATTGCTACAATATATTTTTGGTTCGCTAAAAATTCACGATATCTTTTCAGGGTGTCGTTACGATTTTAGTATTTTTTTGGTTGCGGAAGGTGGGGATGTGGGATCTGGGAATAGCGTATGCATCTAGAACGATACCAAAATGTAACAAAATTTGAATTCAGATGATTTGAATTCGGTGTAAACAAGCCTAGCTGAATAGCTCTACTGACGCAAAATAGTCCTTGATATTACCTTCTACATTGATCTTGACAGGCACTGAGAAAAAATTAACCATTTGGGGATTGGGAGGAGAGCCACTTCCAAGATCAACAACTAAATAAATCCCGGATCTGAACAGAATATTCGAATCATTGTATCTTAAAGCGTGGATGGCCAATGTTCTGTTACTTGCTATTACATTGATTCTTCCAGTGAGTGGTTCTGCCACAGTAGATACAACTTTAAATGTACCATTTTCTAGAGTTCTTATGGCTAAAGTTTTTAATGATGGTGATGATTTGGTCCAAAACTCCATAATTTCCTCCTTGTATGTAGCTTTTCTCACAATATTTCTGTCATATGCATAACTCCAATGCAACCATACCGAGGATGATTTTCCTGCATTAATTTGACTCGGTGATGATATATTTGGGTGTTGATACAAAAATCCAGCTATAAAATTTAACACGGCGTCTCAATGAATGCTCCGATGCTACCATCCTGTATCGTAACTCAAATAACTTGGCACAGTTCAATTAGGTATTAATCATGATCGAAAAGATTAGAGTGGTGATTGTGACTGCTGTAAGGAAATAATAAACTGTTTTTAAATATTGCCAAAACTTACAATATGCTAATTGTGATAAAGCAATTTTTAGCGTTTCAGCTCCGAATCTAAAGCCGAATCTAAAGAGCACATCCTGCCTCAAGGTATAAATATCTTAAAACACACACAAATCAAACATTTCTATAGATATCATAAAACCTTATAAAAACCAAGAGTCTGCTAAATTACGTGCCCAACGTGCCCTCGTGCCTTTTTTCCTTACGTGCCTTCGTGCCTTCACTATGTAAGCGGTTCCAGGAAAGTTTCTCGGTGCTTGGCCCCCAGAACCCCCGCACTTTAAGAGTCCGCCCAGTATTTTTCGTCGCCACTGATTAGATTTAAAATTCCCACTCACCTTCAGTAAAATACATCCAGTTGCCAAAAGCTAATGAAGAAACAAACAAGAAACAAACTGTTTCGAATCTCCATCTTTTCTGATACAAAACGGGCGTTGTTACTGATAATTAATGAGATTTGTTGATATAATTCTGCTGACACAATAGGAGACTGATTTTCACGATTTTCCATGAAGAACGGTATCGATTAAATTCGCAATTTTTCACGATTTACAGCATGGAGTTAAAATTGAATAAAGATAAAGAGTCGGGCATACATTTTCGAAAAATTGCTTTTATCCGGTATACATTCTTGGGTGTACATACATGCTTTGAAACTAATATGGACAGAAATTTTTAAAACCTACAACTTGCTTTATTAACATTTTTGAATTTCAATTATTTTGAGTTCACAAATTTCATTCCAACTTTACCAGAGTTTATATTTTATATCAGAGTTTATATATTATACCAGTAACCAATACCTTTTCATTTTTGAATGCAAAATGCAAAAATCTTACTTTGTGAATAATCCTACCATGAATCACCCAAAAATATTCCCCAGCAGTTTATTAAACGACAGGTTTTGTCAATAACGTTTTTTATTCTTAATTTATGTGAATTGTCCTTTAAGTTTAAACTGACTTGATACTTCCAAGCCATTTTCAATTGCTTAATAGTTGTTTATATCCTGTTGTCTTTCAGTCACTATTTTTGCAACATAATGTGAAAATCTTTTCTTATTTTCAAAATTCCACTGATCGTGAATTAGAAAGACTGCGCGCAGGCTAGAATTTCCACTTTTAAGCGCATTAATAATTCAACAATCAGGTTTGGATTATCCATGGATTGTTGTCAACACATCTCTGTTTCCTATTTTTAACATATTTTCCCCTCCAATTAAAACTTTGGGACTCTTTACCATGTCATTTTCATGGGACAACTTTCCTCATAAATATCATGAGCCAATCAATATTTAAGTTCCACAATCAGGTTTGGATTATCCATGGATTGTTGTCAACACATCTCTGTTTCCTATTTTTAACATTTTTTCCCCTCCAATTAAAACTTTGGGACTCTTTACCATCTCATTTTCATGGGACAACTTTCCTCATAAATATCATGAGCCAATCAATATCAAAGTTCCAAATACCTTTATCCCTACATTTACCACATTTATAAGTCAGTAAGAGTCTAATATATTGGGAAAAGCCTTTAGCCTATCAGTCAATCACCAGTTTGTGACATGACACATACAAGTCCAAGGTTCGTTCATTTACCATATTTAAAAGTAATGCCATTGACGCAAGTTTTTGCAATATAAAAGCCTTTTTCGAGTATCAAATTGAATTTTCATGGCCAAAAACAAATTTCGAAAAACAGGCTGTCTAAAACTTGGAATCAATTTATGCATATGTATGTATTTTCGACGTTATCACACGTTGATAGCAAAAGGAACACATGTTAATTACTTTTTTCTTCCTGGACCCTACAATCTTTTAATATATTTGTGGATTGTCGTCAGAAATTGGAAAACTATACACTGTATAAAATTAAATATATTTTTTTTGAACGAGCATTCACAAAAATGATCACCAACAATCTTGTTAGACTGACATTACTACCTAATATCTTGGAGTTATTAAATAAATTTGTAATAAATAAGAAAATATGTTTTTCTTTTCAATTAAAGAAGTACTCCATATTGCACCCACAAGCATGTTTACAAGCGCCAGTAAAGAATCTAAAATTTGAGATTTAAAAAATCTTATCTTTAAAGCAATAAAACTGCGTTAAAATATTTACAAGCAAAAACAAGTTAAAATGGACAGCAATTTAAAAACCTACTGCTTGCTATATTTACACTTTTAAATCTCAATTATTTTGAGTTTATATATTTCACTCCAACTTTTATCAGATTCTATATTTTCGTAAGTAATCATGTTAGATTTCTCATCTTCTTCTCCTATCGTTACTTCTGCTTGTTTTTGCATTTGCGTTCTTAATGACGTCATGTGTTTCCTGTGACGAAAATAAATATGATAACCACTGTAAACGTATGGGAAACGTATGCTTTTGTGATATCTGTACGCAAACATTTTACCTTTAATAGTTCTGCTATGTATCAATAAAAATCTTCCCCAGCAGTATTATGTGTTGCTCTTTGTTTTAAGGTTATTGTATCCGTTCAAGCAAAGAAAAATCGATTTGTGGTTTTCAATTTTGATAGTGCAGGTTTTCAATATTCTCGGGCTGCATTGCACAAGCAATTCAGAATATTGCTCAAATGTCGAGGGAAAACAGATTGTCTAATCTATGAAATGTTGTTCATTAAAGATTTGAAGCCAAAATTGAACAAGCAGTCAGATTCCGTCGCCGCCAAATTCTTCACTTAATCTTTTTGGCGCCAATCATCTGAGCCGCCAAAATTCTCACCACGTCATAGAAAATCTCTCTATTGTTTATTTTTAAGTAACAAACACATAAATAATTTTTTTACCCCGTTTCTCTGTGTCTCTTTATTGCTAAAAAATAACAATTTATGAAATTAACACATTATCCAGTGTTTGCACAATTTTATCACAGCACAAAAGGCATAAAAATCTGTTGTTTGCATGAAATTTTATTGTGGACACATCCTTCAGATTGTCGGATGATATGGGAAACGTCCTTTTAAGCAAAATATTTCCAAAAATTTCATTAAATTTCAAGGTCAAAATATTCCAAAAACATTTCAATATTAACAATTTTTGGTGGGAAAGTATCAAAAAGAAGACATGACATTTTTCCCAAAGGGTAATGTTCAATGCTCAATGTTAAGTTCAATAGGTAATTTTAGTTCAGTGTTAAGTTTTATAGCTTTAAGGGTATATTCTAAATTTTTAATCCGGCTTGTTCTGGCCACCTCTTCGTTATCTTCCAACAAGAGCCAACAAATATTAGATGAAATGTTAGCGAGAATACCCTCCATAATGGATGAGTGAGTCTCATCCAATATGAACTCTTCATTTTCTATGTAGTAATGCCCAGAGGCATTTCACATCAAAATCAATGATTGTGCATTGTGCGCTAAATTTCTGCCCAGGAACCTTCTTTTGTATTTCACATCAAAAACATTGAGTGTGCAATGTGCATCAAATTCCAATGCTTCTCCGGCACACTAGGCTATTGATGTAAGACATCTTATTCTAGCTTTGATTTCTTTATCTTTTCTTTATCTCATTCTTGGATCAGTAAAAAAGTCAACAAACAAAAATGGCTTTGTTTACCTCTCCATTTTATTTTTGATAGAATAACAACAAAGACAACATTAACAAGCAAAACAATTCCATTGATGATACCAAAAACGATATCAACCAGATCACCTGTAATAATAAAGGATAACCTGCAATAAAAATATTCATAATCAAATATAAATTGTATTCAAATATGAAATAACAGTTATAAAGCCGTGGGCAAACGCCCCAACATTCTGGCCAACATTTGTTGGTAAAAAATTAAGGTAAAAAATAATTCGTGGTGATGTTGCTGAGTCAAAAATCACAACTCAATAGAAGACGCTGGCTTGGCTCTGCAAGAATAAAACATTTATACCTACTATTTAGAACGTATAATGACTCCGAATCACAACTTTTGAAAAACATTTACAATCTATAACTTACAAAATGGAACTCAGAACTCGCTAGTTCCGAAATGGCGCAAAATGAAAAGATTACGACGACGAATTCCGTATTTGTGCAGATTAATATATGACACGCCGGTTCTACTATATTTTTGTGCTATTTCACAGTGCCCATTTCTAGAATTCGTTGTCGTGAATATTCAAAACGCTGAATTCTAGAAATGGTCGTCGTAATGCTACGACGACCATCTATATCACCACGAATTATTTTTGACCTTGATGCCACGCGATACCACCTCTTCATTTTCTTCCAACAAGATAGATGAAATGTTGGCGAGAATGTTGGCGAGAATGTTGGCGAGAATGTTGGCGAAAAACGAAAATGCTTGATCGTTTGGCCAATGCTTAACATATGATCTAAACATCGGCTACATGAAGTATTATTACAACATGCAATGACAAATTAGTACATTTATTTAGCTATTAATGTTTGTTAGTAGTCTGATTACTTCAGACCCACCTTTATCGCACGCCACCACCTTCACACTGCTCCAAGTGGGTCTGATAAACTTTCAGCAAAAAAGCTGGTTCCCTCCGCCAGAAAGTTGGCGGAGCCAATCAAATTGCAGAAGTGGACATCGGAGAGAAATCTGTCGTTCTGATTGGATGGGAGCAACCATCAATTTTTCATTCTGTTTTCCATCTTTTCTTGCTCCGTTTTGCCCAGAAGAGAGGGAATTTCTGCAGAAAATGGCAAACCTAATATTGCAAATGTTGAAGCGAAGCATAAAATTCAGTTGAAGGACTTCCACATCCAGAATGGAGTTTACCTTAATATT